>PVKN010013133.1:0-20165 GCA_004027915.1 Capromys pilorides | reverse complement strand
CCAGTTTCTTCTATGCTATTGTCTCCTGTATTTGTTCTGGGTGGGCTCAGGGCCTGAGACTCTATTTTGCGCCTTCTCTTTGTCATTTTGTAGAGCATTGCCTTCTCAACATTGGTGTAGAACTTTGGTGTAGTTGTTACCTTAGCACCAGGTCTGGATCTACCAAGTTCAAACTTGTCCAGGTGGGTGTGGCTTGGGTCTTGCTGCTGGTCTTGGGGCTGTGCTCCACTCCTTCCTGTTGCAGCCCTTAGAAGTGATCCTGCTGTGCCACTCTGTCTTCTTCTGCTGGATCAGCTGGGTGCATCTTGCTTCTAGCCGCTCTGAGGGAGCTCTATCACAGGGTTCCACACCAGGCCTGTCTGATGGAGGAAGTCCCCCCCACACACCTGGCCTGGGTGCTGGTTGAAATGAGGATCCAGTCAACCAGGAGGTGTTCCCACTCACAGGCTGGGCCTGGGTCTGGCTGGAATGAGGATCTGGAGGGCCCTGGGCAGTCCTCACAAGCCAGCCCTGAGCACTGGTTGGACTGAGGATTTGGAGGTTCCTGGGTGGTCTCACTCGTTTATTATTTTTCATCCATAGTCAAATTATCTTCTTGCTCTGGGAAGCCATGGATCTTAATTTTTTGGCTATGGACCCCTGAAAATTATTTGCAAGATTTCTTGGAGAATTAGCAATGCCTTCCTTCAAGTAGGTTTTAACTTGGTACCTCGCCATTGGAAATGCAATCTTACACTAACTTCATAACTCCTTATTTCTGTGTCCTCTAAATTGGAGGAAAGGTTGGGAGCATTACTCTGAGCCATTATTTCCCAATTAAATCTTTTTCTCTCTCCATTTGTCAATTTTCTTCAATCCATCTTTTTAATTCCTAGCATGTGGAAAGAGAAATTGTCTATTCCTCTTTGGTTTACTCTCCCATGGAGTTCTGCTTTCCCAAGATTAAATTCGGGGCCCCCAGGATGCTTTGAAGAGTGAGCTCTGGGGGTGTAATCTGGCTTTGAGGCCCATGTCCTGGGGAGAAAAGGGCACCACCATTTCCTCTGCTCAGCTTTAGGATAAGGGTGGCCTTTTGCAAGGCATTTTTCTTTCTTTTTTGTGATAGAAAATATAAACTTGTTTACGGTTGCTCATTTTATTATGCCTTTCCCTTTTCTTTTCTTGTTCACCCCTACTTTGTCTTATCTTTTATGTCCTTATTCTGTCTAGCATGTTTTGTTATGTAACTGTGCTGATGTTACTGCTGTAATACACACTCCATTAACTGGTTTCGTTTAAGGATAAAGTCCTTACTTAGACCATGGAGTATATGTAATTGTAGAGCTTTTAAAATGGTCTCAGAGTTTCTGAGTTATCAAGTGTGGTTTTGCTGTCACCCAAGTCCACTTTCCATGTTGGTATTTTTAGCTCTTCGTTTAATCGCTTACTCTCATAACTCATTGCCCGTGAAATTTGCTTCCTCATTTGCTAGTGAATCTTGATAGGCTCCTCTAGGAAGAGCTCAGCTTCTCAAACTTTATAACGCGGCTTGTGCAAGGGGATCTGAGCTCCATCAGGGAGTGAGGGGCAGCAGGATGATGTCGCAGACCCAGGTCTTCACATGCCTGTTCCTCTGGGTCTCTGGTGAGAAAATACACAGCTCCAAATGTCTTACAGTGATATCTTTGTAGAAGTAAAGATATAATTTTAAAATATAGTGCAAAGAAATATGGCTTAAGAATATATTGATTTACTGTAGCATTTGGAACATTTTAAAGGACTTATTTAGATTTTTTTTTTTAAGATAAAGAGTGCGTGTATAATCATTATGCATTCCTGATTGCAGGTGTCTGTGGCGACATTGTGCTGACCCAGTCTCCGAGGTTCCTGGCAGTGTCTGCTGGAGACAGTGCCACCATCCACTGCAAGGCCAGCCAGAGCCTTCAAGCTGGTAGTATCAATGCATTAGCCTGGCACCAGCAGAAACCAGGACAGTCTCCCAGAGTACTCATCTACTGGGCATCTGACCGTGCATCTGGGGTCCCAGACAGGTTCAGTGGCAGTGGGTCTGGCACAGATTTCACTCTCACCATCAACAATGTCCAAGCAGAAGATGTGGCTAATTATTACTGTCAGCAAAGTTATAGTACTTCTCCCACAGTGATTCAGCCTCGAACAAAAACTTCCCTGACGTCTCCCCAGCTGCTTGTTCTGTGCAAGGCCCATGGCTTGATAACTTCCTCCTGCTGCCTGAGATTGTGTTCCCTGTTCTATGCCCTAGAGATTTTGCAGGCTTATCCATTTCTCCTGGATCCTTTGCTATAGGAAAATAAAATACAAGATATTTGTATTAGTACTGTTTTACAACAATTTATAAACGCACACTTTTAAATGAGAAAAGAATTCTTTACAGTTGTTCAGGAGAAAAGCTAACACTGTTGTGGAAGGCTCAAGTCAACAGCTTTTGATAATGTCACATGAGCTGATAATCCACTACTGTTATGAACTAGTGGACTATGTATACAACTACTTTCTCTTTGTGCAATTAAAAAAAAAATCTGTACTAAGAACATTCAGACAAGAAATTGCCTGAAAACCTAAGACAAAGACAAGAATACATAATGTTTTATTGTAAAACATAAATAAAATTAAAAGAAAAAATAAAATAAAAGTCATGTGCATTATATTTTGTAAATTTTGCATATGTTAGGTTTATTAAATCTTTTTACATGCTAAAAAAAGCTGACACTGAACTGGAAGAGCTGAAGTGAGCCTGCTCTCAGGCTGCCCTCCATTGTGTGCTCTGGGAAGGAATCTGGCTGTTGCCTTCCCTGTATCTTGAGTTTCCTACCCTCCATGCTGGTGGCCTTTTCCTTCTTCTCCAGAGTAAGCAGTGTGCCATTTCCAAGCACTTGTTCCATAGTGATCTTTTTCTCTGAATATCCCTGTCTGCTTTTCAAATGAGGACACTAAGAAAATGTACTGACCTGTAAGGATGAGCACAACTTGGTATTTAGTAGTGCACACTCCTCAGGGCTCACATCTTGAATTCACTAATAAAATTCTATATTTTGTGATGCATAATTTAGGGCCTCCTTGGACACCAGGTGCTAATGATCCCATGAATGTGTTCAATGTAAATAGGAACTGAGCATCTATTTGGTGTCATAGAGATACAGGAGTTGGAAAGTGGCGCAGACAGCATTTGTAATTATTTCAGATGTGTGAAGCATCTTCATGCTGTCTGCATGGAAGTGATTTTATTTTTGACCTGGAGTCCTGCTAGGTAGTCCCAGCTGGACTTGATTTCCCTAGACTGGCCTGGAAAATGCAGGGATCCTTCTGCATCAGCTCCTGAGTGCTGGGTGCACAGGCTGAAAAATGCTATTTCCTAAACTTCTTGGCCTATGACGTCCACAACAGAAATAGAGATGAGCTGTGTTGCCTGTGGGGTGGTGGTTCAAGTTGAGTACAGTGGTTTTCTACTGAGGACTTAGAATCTACTGAGAATACACATGAATCTGAGCATTAAAAATAGCCCCTTTAAATTCTACATGCAATGGAAAACAACAGCTTGCATCTTGAGTAGTGTAAGTTGACCAGACTTTGAGATCTTCCACATGGATGCAGATCTTCAGGAAAACCTGCATCCTTCCCTGCAGGGCAGGGAGCTGTGCAGCTTAGTTCTTTTGGGGATGAGGGATGATTGAGTGCACCTGGCTTCTGAGCACCAGGAAATATCACAGGTGCTCGATGGGTCCTGTGAGCTGAATGTGGCTGTAGAGATATAGCTGTGCATTTCCAAAAACCTCATACAATACACACCAAACAAGGGGCTTGTAAGGTATGCAAAGTTTACCTGTGTAAACTTAAAAATAAATTTGCAAATTTTTAAACATTTTATTAATTTTACTGAGAAATAACTGACAATGAGACAGTTTCAAAACAGGTTAATCGGGAGCCAGAGAGATGGCTTAGTGGTCTAAGGTGTCTGATTAGGCAACCTTAGGCAACGGAAGGGACTGCAGTTTGATCCAAAGTACCCCATGGTGTACCAGCCACACCCACAGGGTTGGCTGAGCAGGCCATAGAAAAGAAAACAGGTTAGAAGGACAGCCACAATAAACAATACAATGAATGTTGTTGTCTTCATAGCTGTTCAGAGTAAAATGCTGACATGATACCTTTTCTAAATAGTATTAGTACAAATATTTGCTCTCAATGAACTAAGAGAAGTAGTTGTATGTATAGTGCAATAGTCCATAGTAGGAGAGGGTGACTAGCAGAATTGGCAATGTGAGAAGCTGCTGGCTTTAGCCCTTTACAACTCAGCCTATTATATCGCTTTACTTTCTCTACCTCCTGGTTAAACTTTTCTGCTGGACGGTAAACACCCAGTTAAAGCTAGACCTATATGACAAAACATGTAACTTTTTTTCTGGCAAGATCAGCCAAATCTCCAGAGGATTTATCCTGAGACCTTGTAAAGCGTTTTCTAGCACTTTTTATCAGTGTCAGCCATCTGGTTGAGTCATGGCCAACCTGGAAGTGGCAAAACCAGGCATTTATACGCAGGATGATTAAGACAATGGCCCTAAAAATCTTCAAAATGTTTTTGAAACTAGTAGTTAATTGGCAGAATTCTCACTCTGGCTAAATATATGTGTAAAAATAAAAATATTTTTAATGAAACATAAACACTCTCTCTCTGTTGTTTGGAGGAAAATACAAAAAAAATGAAGGAACACCAGTTCCTAAGTGTGACAGTGTCTTCCTAGTATGAATATATGAAGCTTTTTCCATCTGAGGTAAGAGATAAGTAGTGTAATATAAACTTGAGCTTCATAGAAAATCCAGACTCTAAGTTCATGTGCCACTTCCTTGAAGAAATATTGACTGTACCTCGCCCATCAGGTGGTGATGCCTGTGTGGGGTTTGGGAGCTGGAGTCTCAGTGCTGAGGAATTAATGACCGAAGCCCCTCATCTGCTCCCGAGGGGTCCAGTTTCCATAGGACCAGTGTGGTCTTGAGTGGGATGCCCTAAATCTCAGTACCTAACAGCTGTCTATGTTCTTGGAGTCCCTGCTACAGGGACCAGACAAGGTGAAGTGAGACAGACATTTTCCTTAGAAGTCAAGTCTAAGAAGTTGCCCTGAAATTGGTCATTCATGAAAATAATTGTAATATTGTGAAAGTGTCAAACTTATTGCAAAACCTACCCTAGTATTAACAGAGCAGCGTTTGAAGCTAAAAGAAGACCTACTACATAACCGAGCAAATGTGAGTAGGGATTGTTTGATGTCATGACTGCACGGTGTTGGAAATGTTCTTTGTTTCCGTGTCTTTCCTTGGGTCTCTGCTACCAGATGCAGTGAGGGGTGGGGTGGGAGGGAAGGCAGAGCCGTGAGATAGAAACTAACGAACAGGAGCACAGCAGGCAGCAGAGCGTCTGTGTGTGCGGAGTGTCCGCGCGCTGTGCCTGGTTGAGGCTGGGCAGGGGTGACCCTGTGTTGAAATGCGGGGCTGTGCACAGGGAAGCGTGACGAGCTATGTACATAACCGTGCACCGAACTATTGTGTGGGAATATTTCCTACGTGAAGAGTGAAAGCAGAGCAATAGAGCAGGTGTCAGTTTCCTCCAAGTTTCACTACTCTGTGGTAATAAACATAAATAATGAACAGAGGTCACAGTGATACCCAGAAATGACCTAAAGATACTCTGCAGGTTCACATCCCATCTTCTTCGGACCCTGTAGTGCAGGACTTTGGCCAGCAGATGGCAGCAGATATCCACTTTGCATAAGAGACTGTTGAGAGCTGTGGCACTGAATGGAAAGTGTTAGGATCCTTTAGTGCCAAGCAGCCCTTACAGAAAACTTCCTTTCGTCTAACACTTTAATTTTACTTTTTAAAACTTTAATGTCTTTCTTTGTTACAGGATCTCACTCTGCACCTGCGACTGGTGACTCTGGACAGCTCAGCCCACCATGGGGTGAGGCAGGTGCAGCCTGTGGGGCAAGGGACAGAAACCTCAGTCCCTGCTCTTGCCTCAGCTTGCCTAAGCAGTCGCTGTAGTCCACTGAGCTATCTCGCTGGACCCTAATTTTCTATTGTTAAACAGCAATGATTTTCTTCAGTTACCGTATGGCAGTGGGACTCCATCCTCTCAGTTCAGTGCCCACCTGGGTGGCTGCTTCTCATTCCGGCTTTGGTTTCTCCTCATCTGTGACCCCTGCGCTTTGGCCTTAGATGCCAGGTCGCAGCTGGGCTCCAGCTATCGTCCCCCCCGCCCCACGCCCCGATGAGTGTGTCCTGCTCAGTCTGCTGCCCTGACTCCAAAGCCAGACACCTCTTGGAGTCCCTGCTCCGTCATGTGTAGTGACATGGCAGACCTCTGATGTATTCCACGCTAGTCCTGTTTTGTTTCCCACTGCCCCCAACTTGATTTTTTCTGCCTTCCTATATAAGAAGCCGTCCTGGCATGTGTTCTGGTGGCTGAGATCTAAATGTACAGCAATACAATAAAATACAATACACACATACAATAAAATCTAAATGGTTTTATTTTCTTGATCATCTCACGTCCTCCACGGCAGAGAAGCTCATTTCTCCATGTTTACAATAGAACCACAGTGCATCCATCTTTCAGTACAGCAGCCAATGTGTTGAGGAGGTGGAGACTGGGAGCTCATTGTGACTGCCAAGAGGAGTCAGAATGTTGCAGTGGGGTTGTGCTATTTCCTGTGAAAGACGTTCCAAAAGCCACCAATAATGTAATAGTGTGTACACTGTCCCCATAATCACAATGTTCATTCTCTCTTCTACTTTACATTTAGGGGATAACACTAGTCTTGGAGGAGGATTTTCAACAAAATCAACATTATCCACCTTTACTAGCTGTCTTGAGGCTGGGCTGGAGGTGGGGATCACACTGTTCAGATCTTGAACCATTAGTTTGCATGCAGAATATTTAGAAACAGAGGTCCATTCAGAGAATCAATTCAAATCAGTCTTGTGAGGAGTGGTGGAGAGCGGGAGGCTCGCCTGGGCTGTCAGTACCTTGGGTAGCTGACTTCGATTGCTGTGTGAAGTGTCCTGAGAGAACTCCTGCCCGCTCTCATGGCAGTTACTTTTCTGGGTTCTAGAAGAATCCAATCACCTCATGATGCTGTCATCCCTTAGGATGTTAGCATTGTTTGTGGAAGCAACAGGAACCAGCTTTATCAGTTAGAAATACAAATGAAATTTGTGAAAAATGTATGAAGAAAGAAGAGTGGTTGCAGTGGAGATTTCACCGAGGAGATCTGAGAAAATCAATGCAGGAAGAGAAAAATATATTTGCTTTTTGTGGACTGAGAATTGTGGAGGTTTTGTTTTCTGACTCTGGATCTCCTGGTTGTGCTTTGGAGAGGCATCGCATGGTGGAAGGGAGAGGGTGGCCGAGCAATGCCTTCTCCTCAAGGCTAAGGCATGAAAAAGGGGCGACTAAGGTGACATAATCGTTTTGGAGGCTCCTGCCTTCAAAACTTAAAACCTCCCTGTGGAACACCTGCTATCATCTTCTACCACAGACGTGAAGATGGGCCCTTGGAAGGAGTCCAGGCGCCGACAGTTTAGCACAGATCCTGGAAGGTCTGGGAAAACTCAGCGCTTTGCAGTTGGTAAACTTGCCTCAGGTCTTCATCGTGAACTAGATTAGGGCTTTCCCTGCGACCAGCTTGAGACCCAGGTCCACAGTGGGCAGCACTGAGCCCCGCTGCTCAGAGCTTTGGAAGTCGCCTAACGCTTTTGTCTTGCTGCCGTGAGATGACATCTTCGTTACCGCTTTCTCAAATTAGGATGAGAAAAACCCAATTCACTAAGAGAGGGTGTGATGGGGCAATATGGAGCCCGGTAATTTCTCTGAACTCTTCTAGGCGTGTGTGTGCTTCTTGAGCATATGATGGAGAAATATTATGCTAAAATTTTATCTGAATACGTCATGCAGTAACACATTAAAAGTTATACACACACTGAACAGAAGATCCAAGAAACTGCTCTGAGGAAAAGATAAGATGCGTAAAAGAAGCTGTAATCTCCACAGACAACACTGAGAGAGAGGAATCTGACTTCTTGGTGCTCCTTTGGTGAGCCCATGGGAAGCCCTGTGCGAGGGTGTGGTGACGTCCGCGTACGTTCTTGGAGGATTTGGAACCAGATAACTGTTGAGTAAAGGTGAACAGGCAGGATTAACAGTTGACTGATGTGATTTATTCTTAGCTCTGCCAGGAATTGTGGGACCTGGTGAAGGCCCTTGTGTTCGGGCTTATAATTTCTCCTCTGCAGGGCGCCATAGATGAGGCCCATTTTGACTCTCAATCTGTAGCTCCTGAGGTGAGAACGTTAGACTCGAGGCTTCCTGGATTGTCAGAGCGCTCGTGTGATCCGCAAAGAGCTGACCTCGTGGACACAACGTCCAGAGGCTTCGGTTGCCCAGCGATGCGATTTCCTCTCTCCACTTTCCTGTGTAATACCTGCAGAATGATGGTGCGGACCTGCCGACAACTGCGACCATAACAATCACACTTGAAAAAGTCTTGTTTTGAAGCCTATGGTGCTAGATGTCTACAATTCGCTTCTCCTTCTGCTTAACTTGAACAAGCTTGGTGCACGAAAGGAACGAAAATAAATTTGATTTTCTCGAAGCAGAAACACAGCTGAATTGTGCATGTAAACAAAGACCTGGGGGATCTGAGAACCTCTCACCAGTGAACATCGACAGTGTCACTCATTCTTGCTGTCTGTCTGTCTGTCTGTCTGTCTGTCTGTCTCTCTGTCTTTCTGTGTCAGTATGTTATCCTAATATTCTTTTGCGGTTTTTGAGTTGCATAACCATACACTATTTTGGCAATATTTTCTATGTGAAACAATGCAAAAATTATTGAAGGGTGAAATCAAACTGATTAAGTGGAAAAAACTGAAACATCCTTGACGTTCCAAAGTCTTTCTGGGGCCAGTGAGGTAGCTCCGTGTTCTGAAGAGATCCCCTCTGCAGGCCTAGGCGGCTCAGGGACCGTGGTTTGCTACCCAGTCAGCCGTGCCCTCCTGGCACACAGAGCCAGCACCCCTCCCCACAAAATGATTTGTGGCTTACTGTTACGACTTAAGGACGAATTAAAAAAAAACTTGTATTCAGTATGAAGTGCACTGAGATTCAACTGTGTCCAGCTGGTTAATTTGGAAGCTTTTTAAGCTTCCTATGTTTTCTATATATCTACATTATAATTTATTGTACATGATACATTTATAAAATCTTTTTTCTGAAAATGTTGCTGAGATTGTCAACTAGACACCTGGAAAGAACTCTTTGCTGTTATTAACTGTATTGTTTCTCCTTGATACTCCAGTTATGTTTTTGTTCCGGGTTGCTGTGAATCTTACTTTGTGGCTTATGGACTCCTGACAAATTATTTGCAAGTTTTTTGGTGGAATTAAGAGTGTCTTCCTTCAAGGAGATGGTAACTTGGTAGCTGATCCCTGGAAATGCTGCCCCCCACCGACGTCCTGAGGGCTCGTTTCTATGTTCTCTAAGTCAGGGATTCTCAGAGTGAACCTGGGCAGCGCTGCCCTGCAGCCACCGTGTCTCGGTTACAGTGCTTCTTCTCTCCATTTCCCAGTTTCCTTTGATCCTTCTTTTCAGTTCCTAGTATTTGTGCGAAGAAAACTTACCAGCTTTTGCTTTGGATTACTTTTATGTGGAGTCTTGCTGTCCTCCAGGTTAGAGTCCCCCAGGATTCCTCCTAGGGTGAGTTCTGGGTCTTTCATCTGGCTCTGTGCCCCATGCACTGGGGAGAGAAGAGCTCAACCATTGGCTATGCAGGGCTTCAGGTTAAACGTGGCTTTGGAAAAGCCAATTCTTTGATCACAGAAAATTTAAATTAGCTTAGAAATTGTTATTTTCCCTTTGTCTTTCCCTTTTTCCTTTCTCTTTGGTTTATTTTTTATATTCTTGTTTTCACTAGCATGATTTCTTGTACAACACTCTTGCTAAGAAGTAGCCAGATATTATCCCTGCACTGTATAATTCATTTGATTGCTCTTGTTTGAAATGAACATCCTCAGTAAGACCATCTAGTGTTTTCATGTTACAGCTTCCAAATGGTCTCAGAGCTTCCAAATTAGCATCTGTTATCTGGCTGTGACCCAAGCACACTTTCTGTGTTGGTATTTTTAGCTCTTCATTCAATCGGTTACTGTCATAACTCATTGCCCCTGAAATTTGCTTCCTCATTTGCTCCTCCAGGATGAGCCCCACTTCTCAGACTTTATAACCAAGGCCTTTGCAAGGGGATCTGAGCTCCATCAGGGAGTTAGGCGCAGCAGGATGATGTCGCACACCCGGGTCTTCACGTGCCTGTTGCTCTGGGTCTCTGGTGAGAAAACCCAGAGTTCCAAAGTCCTTAGCATAGTATATCTATAGAGTCAAATCTATAATTTTAAATGTAATGTAAAGAAATAGGACTCAAGTATATATTAATTTACTATAGCATTTGCACAAACATTTTAAAGGACTCATTTTAACTTTTTTAAGATAAAGCGTGTGTGTGTGTGTGTGTGTGTGTGTGTGTGTGTGTAATCATTATCCATTCCTGATTGCAGGTGTCTGTGGTGACATTGTGATGACCCAGTCTCCAAGGTCCCTGTCGGTGTCTGCTGGAGAGAGTGCCACCATCCGCTGCAAGGCCAGTCAGAGTCTGCAAGATGATGATAGCAACTACTTAAACTGGTACCAGCAGAAAGCAGGACAGTCTCCCCGGCTGCTCATCTACTACGCGTCCACCAGAGAATCTGGGGTCCCAGAAAGGTTCAGTGGCAGTGGGTCTGGGACGGATTTCACTCTCACCATCAATAACGTTCAAGCAGAAGATGTGGCCAATTATTACTGTCAGCAAAATTATGATACTCCTCCCACAGTGATTTAGCCTCGAACAAAAACTTTCCCCAGGGTCTCCCCAGCTGCTTGCTCCACAGAAGGCTCAGGGCTTGACCACTTCCTCCAGCTGCTTTAGAGGCTGTGCCCTACTCTAAGCCCTGGAGATCTCACAGACCTTAGCAGAATATAAAGGTGCTCCATGTCTCCTAGATCCTTTGCTGGAGAAAAATACAGTCAAGGTATTTGTATTGATTTTGTATTCTTTTATAGAAATTTAGAAACTCATGCCCTTCAATGAGAAAGAAGCTCATTACTTTATAGCTGAATTATGATTTTATTTTTGAGACAGAGTCTTGGTACATAATCCAAGGTAGGCTTGACTTAACTCATCTGGCCTCAACCCTGCAGTGATGCTTTTGTGTCAGCCTCCCGAGTGATGGGAGCACAGGCTGACAATGATATTTCCTAACTTGCTTGGTCTCTGATGTCAACAGCAGAGATACAGATGCTCTGTGTTGTGTGTGGAGAACATGGGGTCATGTGTCAAGTTAAATAAATTGTTTTCCTTTTTTTTTTAAATATTTGGTACAGTGTCTAAAGTGTTTCACTACACAGACTGGACTCATAGTGATCCCTCTATTGTCAGCCTCCCAAGAGCTAGGATTACAGATGTGCACCACCATGCTAAGTCTCAATTGCTGTTTCAGGGTTTCTTGGGGTAGGACTGGCACAACATGTGGTTCCAAGGGTTGAATTCTGGTTCCTGCACTTTGCCTAAGCTGGCATTATAGTTCGCTGAGCTATCTTACTGGTCCTTATGTTGGTTTTCTTCCAAGGACTTGACATCTACTGAGAAGACGTATGAATCCGAGCAGTGGAAATAGCCAACATAAAATTGAATGTAGAAGATGGTGGTTCTGAATGGGTTAACTTTATCCTGACTGAAGAAGCTTCCTTGTAGCCTTCCATTTATCTTAAAGATGGAGGCTGATCTAACTTTCCAGTACCATGTGGAGTGTCTCACTCTTTCCCATCCTTCTAAGATAGCCTAAAACATAAGAGAGATAAGAATGAAAATGGAACGAGTTGCAAAGAAGTATGTCCAACTCTATGTGTTCATAAATTCTATGACCCAGTCCTGATCTAGGGCAGTAACAGACTTTAATTACCTGAGTCAGTATTGCCCACATTCCATCCTGGTTACCCTGGAAGCCAAAGAGGATCTTTGAGCTGAGGTGAAACAAAGAGCAGAGCTGGACACTTCCTGCTGGAAGTGGTCTCAGTGCCTAGTCTAACTAAATTAGATTAGAATTCTGTTTTCCTCCTTTCATCTCTGTGGAAATTATCTCAGGCTGCTTCATTTGGAGGCCCTCAGTGAGGTTTTCCAGAAGCAAGACCCTTGTGTTGGAGGGCACCTGGCCTCGGGCCTGCAAAGTGCTTCTGGCTGGCTTTGGTGCTAGGGCTATGTTTATCTGGCCCTGTGCATGAGGCTGAGGGCATCACCCCATGTTGTGCCCATGATAGTGGACTTGGCTGGCCATGGCATGCCTGTTTTGTGGCCATGGTAGCCAGGATGCGCATAAGACTCCATACCCACAAATTCTTCAAGGCAGTGATACTAAGGGAATGCCATTCGCCTTGGAATACGTCTTTCCCTCCAGTTGGAAATCTGGTGATGAACGAGTACTGGCCCATACAAGACTTAAGGGCTATAAGCCTTAGCTGTGATCCTCCAGGCCACTGTGTGTCACTCTTACACTCTGCTAAACCTATTTCCACCTAATCCATTCTGGTATACTGTATTGGATTCGAGGCATGCATTCCTTTGAATCTCCTTGTCAATTGCTTCCAAGAAATTATTCCCCTTTGAGTAGAGGGATTCAGAGTGGAGACATGAACTTCATATGGACCCAAATTTCTCAAGGATTTAAAAACTGCCCCACTATTTTTGGAGAAACGTTATGAAAAGATCTGGAGTCTTTTAGTGAAAACATCGTAACATTTCCCCCTTGCTGTATGGAGCAGATCTGCGGCTGGTCCCTTAGACTTGGGAATTATGTTAGGAGGGGGGAAAATGTCTGTTAGGAATGTTACAGAAAGAAGGTTATGGGCCAGCTATGTGCCCAAACTGAAATTCCTAGGGTTCACCCAAAAGGGAGGGGATCGTTGCCTCTGAACCTCCCAGATCCGAACTATGCAGGACTGAAAAAGTCAAAATCCCTGAAATAAATTACCAGAATTCTTGGGAATGGGGTTTTGCCCTCTGTGGGGGCCTCACTGTTGCTACCATTGTTCAACCTTTACATGAAACCCTTAGGCAGGCTAATCACCTTCTCCCACCCTGGAACTCTGAATGACAAAACCCGGCTGAGGAACTAAAGAGTTGCTCTGGCCTCAGCTCTGGCCTTGACAGATATCATAAGCCCTTCATGTTGTTTCCTCATGAGAGAGCTCGAGTTGCAAGGGGAGCTTTGTCTCAGACCTTGGGACTATGTGGGTGTCCCTTGGCTTACATGTCTAAGAAATTAGAATACATGCAGCTGGGTGGCCATGTTGTTTGTGGGCCCCCATGGCCCTCACTGTCTTGGTAAAGGAGATGATAAATTGAGTCTGGGACAGAAGCTGAGCATGTCTGTGCCCCAGGCAGTGGAAACACGGGCATGTGGGTGTGGTGGGAAGTTGTTGTCTGGTACCAGGTTGCCTCAGTATCAGGGAGCCCTTCTTGAAGTCTCACGTTAAACTCTTAAGACTACACAGGCCATTAAGCCTGCTTCTCATCTGTTGACATTCTGAAACAGATTGTGTAGAGCCTATCCAGACTACTTATTCTGGAGGAGCTGGCAGGACACAGCCCTCCAGGACCCTGAGCTCATCTTGTTCTCAGATGGTAGCAGTATGCTGTCAGATGGGGCATGGAGGGTGGGAGCTGCTGATGTCAATGTGCTATGAACTGTTTGGTTAAGAGCATTGCCTCCTAGTGCTACAGCCCCAGGGCCAATTTGATTGCTCTGACTTGGGCCTTGGAAATAGGGAAGAGCTAAAGGAGAAATGCTCTCAAGATTCCCAGTCAGGCTCTGCCACTTTGCTTGTACATGGTGCCATCTACCGGGAAAGCAACCTTCTAACCACAAGAGGAAAGGATATTGAAAATTCTCAAGAGATATTAAACTTCTTACAAGCAGTGCGGTGCTTGTCAAGGGGAAGAAATATGCTGTCCTGGACATCAAAAAGGTTACTCTATTGATGTCCAAGATGATAGGAACACAGCTTAGGAGCAAAGCAAGTAGTTATGGAAGGCTTTTTTTGGGGGAAGTGGTTGCAGAAGAAATTAGACAATTTATAGAACCAAACAATAGTGCTAGTACAGCACACCAGAATTCATAGGACACAATGAAAGCAGTGTTTTTTTTTTTTTTTAAAGTAGTAGCCACAATAGTTAATACAACGCACACTGTTGTCTGCAAAGCTGTTTTTCAGTGTTTAAGATGCACACATGATAACTTTTCTAAACAGTGTTAGTACAGATATTTCTTCTCAGTCAGCTCTGCTGATAACCCACTACTGCTATGGGCTATTGGACTACACATACAACTATTTTCTATTAGTTCAGTGAGAAAAAATATTTGTACTAGCATTGTTGAGAAAAGTTACCATGTCTGTATCTTGTTCCCTGTTTGTTTTTGGGACTGGGGTTCAAATTCATGACCTTGCATTTGCCAGGCAGGCTCTTGTGCCATGGAGCTATCTCCCCAGCCCCTGCATCTACTACTCTGCACAACTACTATTAAAACAATAATATGCATATTATTAATTATTACGGCTGTCCTACTAATGTGTTTTGAAACTGTCTCATTATTATTGCTTCTTAAAATTAATAAAATTAAAAGAAGAAAAAGATGTTTAAATGTTTAATTCAGAATGCACTTTATAGTCAGAAGGAATCCTCGAATATTGTGTGCAGATCCCAGTCCCTTTCCTCTGTGTGCCAGGCCTCTCCAGATCCCAGCCTTGCTCTCTCTGGACTCGCCCTCACTCTCCCAGGTGTAAACATCACAAGGCCATCCTGGAGGACAAGACCTGCTCCCCTCACATGTGGGCAGAGCAGAGAGGGGCCACAGTGGGTCTCCCCTCTCAACCTCTCACCCTATTCTCCCCCTTGATCTCCATCCTTACCAGCGGCCCAGGGATCACAGCCCAGGAGCTGACAGAAAGCCTCATTTTGAGAAGTTAAGCGGAAGAGTTCTGATGAGTGAAGTAAAGAGAGTGCTCAGCTTTTCTGTCAAACTGGCAAGGGAAGACCCTGCCTGGCTGGCACCATGCCAGTCCCCTGGTGGGTGGGAGCTCATGGGAAGAGGTAGGAGGAGGCTGGGAGACCTCTTATACGAACCAAGTGGTGTAGAGCATTTTCCATGTTTGAAACAATGTCAGTAGCCATGAAGCCTGCATTTTCTGCAGCAGTGGGCAGCAGGCCCTCACTGTGAATGTGGGATTTGGAGAGGAGACACGACGCAGCTTGTCCTGCCCACAAAGGCAGCACCAGAGTCCCTACCACGTGGTGCATGTGCATGTCAGTTTGCGGGACTGGAAATGACACTGCCCTGGGACTCCTGCTTGTCTAGGAAGAGAGACGAATAGCTTCTACTGCCCAAGACCCAATCTGAGATTTGTGCCATGAGTGCTATGGTGGGCATCTAGCATGGAGCTTCTGCTGTCTGCTGTTACCAAGGGCACAGAAGGAGCCCTAGAAACATGACAGCTGGAGGCTTCCTGGACCTTGGGGCCAAGCACCAGAAGGGCACTCAAGTGACAAGACCTCGGCAGGGCCACACATTTTATCTTTTGCACCCAGAGAGATTTACTTCTCAGGTGGGAATTGTGTCATGTCTGGCTATGGTTTTCATAAACTGGTGAGCATCCTGTCTCTCTCACCACTTTCTCCCCATACCAGATTAATCGAAGCATTTTGAAGGGAAGAATTTCCTTGCGAGTACTGCACAGAAGAACTAGGGACAGCTGTGCATTCATTTTTTTTTTTCTGAAAAATATAGAAAAATTCTTTCTCTCCTGCTCATCCTTTGCAGGGCTGTAGGGAAGCCACAGTCGCGAGTCCACGAGCAAAGGAGATTCCATCTGTGACAAGAGCCAGAGTGAGAGTCCATTGTGTTAGGATCTCAGGACAGCATGCGCCTGGGAGCTACATTTTCCAGCGCAGCATTCAGCACAGTCACTGTGGGGAAGGCGCTGAGTCAGAGCTGCTAGGCCTGTCACTGTGAACCTCAGGCCCCCACACTGGGAGGGGAGAAACTTGTGTTGGTTCAAGTCCAAAATTGTACTGTAGTTCTTTGTGATAGCTTAAATAATCATAGCCACTATGCATGGTGGAAACTCATTTGGTGAGAATAAATAAAAAGTTTCTTCATGTTTCCTTTGATTATGTAAACTGTTGAGCTTTCATTTTCTGAGTCTGGATGTTCTAAGTCCTGCCACAAATATTCATGTTTGCATGACATTTTTCTAGATATTCAAAATCTTGTTCCATCAGTTTAAATCTAATAAATAATTGTAAATGAAATTAAATCACGTCGGACTCATTCAATCAGTAATGAAGCCAAGTATTAGAGATTTAAGCAAAGATGTAGATACAATTGTAAGTTGTCAAGACTGAGTGTGGGCAGCTTTGGTTTGTTTCAGGTTGTTCTCCTTGGACCCGAGCAGCTTCTGAGAGCACAGGTGAGTTTTCTCAGTCCTCCTGCAGTGTCTGAGTGAGTTCTAAGGGAAGCTTGAATGGGATGAGAAGTTTCTTGTAAAAGCAACACTGAAACCCTGTTCCCACTGAGCAATAGCTCCCCATACCCTCTGCAATGGTTGATTGCTGTGCTAACTGGTGAAGTTTAGAAGCTTAATTAAATCAGCTCAGCAATTCTGCCCTCCAGGGCAGCTCATCGCCTGGGTGATGTGAAGGGGAAAAGAGGAAGGACAGGTGCGCTGGTGTTCTTTGGAGCAGCTCATCTCCACCTGCAGTCGGACCCCATCCCCTGGCTTCCAGTGCAGAATACTTGGCTGCTGCTCTAGCCTTCCATGTAGATTCCTCAGCCTCCTACTGCAGACTCATAAGCCTCCCGATACTGACTTGCACAGCCACTGTGGTGCTTGTGACCATGGCCTGAAATGTTCAGTCTGCAAGATGCAGACACCCTCTGTACTCCGCCTCATCCAGTGCTGTGACTGACCACCGGAAGCTGAGCTTGTAATTTCTTGAACATCTGTATGTCTTGTCTTCTATCTATAAAAGAAGAGTAAATTTATTTTAAAATTTTGTATGAGTAAAATATTGCAGAATATGATCCATTCTAAAGTAAATCAATGGTCAGATCCCATTGATTTAGTGGAAAAAGTGAGACATATTTTCAGTTGTTAATAAAACTTTTGAATTAAAGGCAAAGGTTTGAGATGAGTTTAACATAATATCATGTTAGATGTGATATTCCCTGAGTTGCCAATTGTATACCCTTGCCCAATCTTTGCTTAGCTTTTCTAGTTACTGTATTTTGCATGCAACGTCTATCTCAGAAATTGTTAAGAATGTTTTCACTATTCCTCAACGTACAGTAGGGACAGAAATTTTGCTCATTGTGATAGCTATTAATTTTTGCTCATATTTAAATTATATTTTTATTTTGTGATGTGGGAAATCTCTGACTTTGTGGCCTACTGATCCTTGAAAAACTAACTGAAGGTTTTCTTGGGCGCAAAGGCCGGGCCTGTCCTCCGTGAGGGCTGCTCACGTGGGAACTCACCTGCTTAAAAATGAAATTTAAATACATTGGCTTAAAAAGTGTACCCTTGTAGGGGCTGGGGAAAGAGCTCAGCAGCATAAGTTCTTGTCTGGCAAGCACGAGGGCCTGAGTTCAGTCCCAGGTCAGAGGCAAAAAGAAGGAAAAATGTGAGCCCTTCTTTGGTTTCATCAAATACCAGAGCTTCTAAGTTGACCTCTGTGCTCTTCGTGGTCACCCAAACACAGGCTGTGGAATTTTTGACTCTGGATGTGATCAGATCCTTTCACAGCTCAGGGCCCTACTTTTGCTCCTTATTTGCTGGTTCCTTTGCACAGGCCACGCCCACCAGCCCAACTGCAGAGATTCTATAAAAGAAGCCTTTACAGTGAATTCAGAGCTGCATCAAAGCAGGAGGGACAGCAAGATGGTGTCCCAGACCCCAGTCCTCCTGGCTCTGTTGCTCTGGGTCTCCGGTGAGAAACTGTAAAGCTCTGTCATGACCTCTGAGTGATAGCTGTGTAGAGTAGAAAAATGATTTTAAGAAGAAGTGGAAAAGAATGAGCATTGCTAAATTGCACACAAATTGGGGCTAATTGAGAAGAGCGTTAGAAAGAATAGTTGAAATGTTTAATTGCAACATTTGTATGAAAAAAATCTCGCAAGTAGCTGTGGTCTCTCTTCCTTCCTGATTGCAGGTATCTATGGTGACCTCCTGATGACCCAGTCTCCAGCCTCCCTGGCAGTGTCTCCTGGAGAGAGCGCCACCATCCGCTGCAAGGCCAGCCAGAGTCTTCTCTACAGTGGTAACAACAAGAACTACTTAGCCTGGCACCAGCAGAAACCAGGACAGTCTCCCAGACTGCTCATCTACTGGGCAGCGGACCAGGCGTCTGGTGTCCCAGACCAGTTCAGTGGCAGTGGGTCTGGGACGGACTTCACTCTCACCATCAACAACGTCCAAGCAGAAGATGTGGGTCATTATTACTGTCAGCAGCATTATAGTGTACCTCGCACAGTGATTCAGCCTCGAACAAAAACTTCCCCTGAGTTCTCTCCAGCTGCTTGCTCCACACAGGGCCCAGGGCCTGACCACTTCCTCCTGTGGCCTGAGAGCTTGTGCCCTGCTTTGTGCACCAGAGGTTGTACAGAACTTAGCAGAGCATAAAGGTGTGAATGTCTCCTAGATCTTCTGCTGTAGGAAAATGCAGCAAGATAGTTGTATTAGTTTTGTATTCTCATGTGTAAATTTAGAAATGCACATCCTTAAATGGGAGTGAAATTCATTACTGTATAGCTGTTCAGAAAAAACCCTAACAGTGGACTCAGTCCCCTAAAATGAACCTGCTGTCAGGCTGCTCTGCATGTGTGCTCTAGGAAGGAATCTAGTTGCTGTCTTCCTGTGTGTTGAGTCTCCTCCCCCCTTGGCTGGTGGCCTTTTCCTTCTTCTCTAGAAGAAGCAGCTTGTCATTTCCGTGGCACTTGTTCTATGGTGACGTTTCTCTCTGAATATTCTGACCTGCATTTCAAGTGTGGGCACAAAGAAAATGTACGTATCTGTAAATGTGAATATAATTTTATTCATAAATATAACACGTGCATTGAATAGCACATATCCTTGAGGCTACACATCTTGTATTTAATAAAATTCTGTGTTGGGTGATGGATAACTTTGTGTTTCCTTGGAAACTGGGTCATAACTGTTCCCATGAAAGTGTTCACTGTGAATAGGAATTGTGCATCTAATTCAGGTAATAGTGATAAAAGAGGGAGGAGGAGGCTCATACAACATTGGCAAGTATTTGACATCCCAGAAGCATCTTCAAGCTGTCTGCATTGAACTGATTTTACTGTAGAGAGAGAGAGTCCCATGTAGTCCCAGCTGGATTTGAATTCCCTGGACTGGACTTGAACTGCTGGCTCAGCCTCCCAAGTACTGAAAAGTACAGGCTGAAATGGTGTTTGCTAACTTTCTCGATCTATGGTGTCAGCTATAGAAATAGAGATGCACTGTGCTACCTGTGGAGGACATGGGGTGGTGGGTCAAGTACAATACAGTGTTTCTCTTCCGAGCCATTAGCAGCTATTGAGAATGCACATGCATCTGAGCACTGTAAGGAGACAATACAAGCTCCAGAAGCAGTGGAGAAGAACAGCTTGTGTCTTCAATAGGAATAGCTGACCAGAGTGCAATCTTCCACATTAGAGGAAACCTCGACATGGCTCATCAGGGAATCCTTCATCCTTCACTGCCAGGCTGGTGCCGTTGAAGTTTAGTTCTGTTCTGGATGGGGAAAGATGGCTGAAAAAGGGATTTTGGGCACCCAGGAAGTATCCAAGGTGTTGCATCTGTCCTGTAACCTGAATATGGCTGTGGACACACAGTGTGCATTTCCAAAAAACTCATACAAATACGCAAGAGCTAGGTGGCATTTAAAGTACGTACACTCTATTTCTGTAATCATTTTTAAAAAATTTTTAAACTTATTTTATGTTTTTTA
>PVKN010013132.1:0-20180 GCA_004027915.1 Capromys pilorides | reverse complement strand
AGCTCCCACTCCATCTCAGGCATGGCTATGGGTCATAATGGACCAGGAAGTTGCCCAGAGGGAGGAGTCAGAGGCCAAGGAGAGCAAGAGATGAGAGAGTTCCTGCAGAGAGCTGCATCACTATTAACTCAGAAATTTCCCCACTTTTGGGGCAGATAGGCTCACAGGACTGAATCCCAGAACAATGTAGCTCCTCTTCCTCTTTGGTGAGATGGGAACTTCCTGGGCTGGTTTGTTGCCAGAACACAAGGTATTGCACTCAGGTCTGAGGAAGAAGAGGCTCCCACTGGAGAATCTATCCCGTGCACTATAGGCACGGCAGTTGCCTCGTGGGATTTGAGGGTGTTTCTTTTGGGAGGCAGTAAGTGTGTTGGATGAGTGGAAAAAGATAACATGGATGACCTGTGGGAAGAGTGTGTTTTGGCCAAGATTGCTCTGTATCCTCTTTTCTGGGCATCCAGGACCTTTTACATGGAGCTTATTTCCCATCCTTCCTTACAAGAAAACATGGCCTTGCTGAATTCTAGACAGTGGAATATAAGTCGGAGAGAAATGAGCATTTTCAGATCTGGTCCATGAAACCCTCCTGGGAGACTCTCAGTACTCTCTGCCATGTTGTCTTAATGTTAATGAACACAGTAACGTTAGTAGTTATGTTTTAAAATTGTAGGTCCCTAAGATGGAAAGGACCTTGGTTCTCGTCCCTCTTCTCAGATACCTGTTCTCTCATTGCAGCGAGAAAGCAAAATCTGATCTGTCTGATGGCTAACATTATTTTAATACACAAAATGTCACCCCAACCACACACAAGCTATCTGTACCCTAACAAGCGTGTGAAAGAGGGGAGGAATATATTTTAAGTCTTTGATCATGACAATTTTTTTAAATGAAAATGTAAACTGCTTTACAAGGAGAAGTTTGTAAGCTCCCTTGAGGCCAAGTGCCAGGGCTCCCGTCTTTTTTCAGTGAAGAAGCCCTTGAACCCAAAGGAAAGGAGACAACTAGTCCACAGGAGAACAGAGAGAAAACGAAGTCAAATAGACCATGGATTCTTAGAATTCTTTGCATTAATTTGGTGACAGAGCTCTGATTAGAAGTCAGGTCTCTATTGTCACTGAGGACAGAGGAGTGAGGACAGGCACATACATACACGGATGTTTCTGGCAGACAAGAAAGAATGGCTTTCTTCATTCTTATGTTTTTTCTTTAAAAGTCACATCAATTTGTTATTTTATATCATTGTATATCTTCAGTGTTTTTAATGGAAAAGGAAGTTTTAAGTTATTTGCCATAAAATAAAGAGAACTTTCCAGGGAGTTGTGTATTCATCTCTGGACACCTGCAGCTTTCCCCCAGGCAGGCTTAGGTCCCAGTATGAATGAAACAGCTTGAGATTATGGGGTAAAATTGTTTCCCTATGAGGACTTGGTCCTATGGGCCTCTCCACTCCTCTGTCCTTTAGCATAGGTTCCTGGCCTGTGGAGCCCATATCAGCCCCCTCTCAGATTCAAGCCTCAAGGGCAGGCCTGCCCAATCCCTAGTCATCCTCTGAGGCTCTGGCCAGCACCCTCATGTTCTAGAAGCCTCTGGTGGCCCTTCCAAGTCCCCTCGCTCCCTGGCGTGGCCCACTGCCACCTGGCCCCCAGAGGTACTAATACCTAGATTTGCCATGGTAACTTGCCGTTAATGTGCTTGACTTCTCCAGAAAGCAGGATGCCTAGAAGGACTGTCATGTTGCTACACACATAAGCTGAGGTGGCGGCTCTGTGTTCCTGGTTCTGGGTCCCCAGGGACACGCCCTCACCATCCCCCCCTCCACTGGCCACATCTTTGGGGTGAGTCAGGTCACGCACTTACTGGCTGGGTGAAGGGCTCCGGAGGTAGTGCGCTTGCACTGTCCTTACGTCAGCTTCATCTTCCTCGCCTGGAACCACCTGCTCCTCCTCTGAGTTCCCACTGGTCGCCATGACGGCCTGTCAGCCTGTGGGTCTGGCAGGAGAAAGGTGGTTAGGGAATCGGGTTCCAGAGTTTTGTCTGGTGGGAGGATGTGTCTATAATGTCACTGTGGGAATGGGAATGGGAATGGGAATAGGAAAGCTACCATCTCCTAGGACCTGGGAGGGTAAAGAACCTAGCCCAGCTACTGTTAACAGGACACCAAGAAGTTCGCGCCGCCTGGGCTAGCAGCCATGTTGGAGACAACACTTAGGAAGCACTGACTTGGCTCCTCTCACAGTCGCCAGGAGGAAGCAGTGAGGAGAGCCAGTTTCCACCACAGCAAAAGAGGTTGAAAGGTAATGAATTCCTCTGACTAGAAAGATTTTCTGCTGAAATTATAGGGTGTGCCAGTGTGCGCACCTGTTGTCTCTGGGGGAGAGGAGGCGCTGCCTTTCCTCATTGAGCCTAACAGAGGCCACGGGAGTCAAGGCCTTGGGCTCAAGTGCCATTCCACAGCCCGTTATAAGCCACACACAGTCTCCCATAGCTTGTCGCAGACATCCCAGAGAAGGCTGCCACCCCTTTCCTTCTAAGTTGGGGTTCCTGGAAAAAAAAGGAGGGAGAAGCACACTCACCACTGCCAACCTGTGCGTCCACCCCAGGGCTGAGGTCCCAGATGAAGTGACCAGAAGCACTGACTGGTTGACAGAGGGGCCAGGCACTCACTCCTCTACTCAACTTTGTCTCTGAGGGGCAGGACAGCTGTTAACAAGAAACCTTAGCCATGCTCTAAATTTAGCCTCTGGCCCCTGGCAGGAAGGAATGTGGTGCTTAGGACCAGAGTGAAGGCAGGCCTCCCTTACTTAACTCTTTCCCTCCTGCCTGGCTCGCTGGACACTGACCTGCAGATGAAGAGGTCAGAAGAGGCAACTTCCTCAGGCTGTTTAATTCATACCCTCCCACGGGGGCTGCCTATTCAGTCTTTCCAGAAGACAGTGTAAGTCAACAGGTCAGAGGAAGTAAGTACATTTACCCCTACCTCTAGTAGCTTAGAGAGGCCTAGAAAAAAATCCCAATACATAGGACAGGGAAAGTCCACAGATGATAGATAGATAGACAGATGGACAGATAGACAGACAGACAGACAGACAGACAGACAGATAGAAAACACTGCAGTATGATTAAAGGGCAGTCATTCCTTGCGCCCATGATGAGATTTCTTTTACCAGAAACATCTCTTCTCAGTAAACTTCAGCTAACTGGGCAGTTTTACCTGCTTTCCATAAGCCCTACCTGTACTCACTCACAACTCTTGGTGATAGACCACTGACAAGCCTTGGTGACATAAAAATTCCATGAATGTCATCCTAACCCACCCTGCATCACTAAACTCCAGTCTTCATCACTATGATCAAAACAAAACCCCCAAACCCCAGCAATTCACACCTCTTGTCCTACATATTTTAGAATTACTCCTCTAGCCATTCTTCTTTTTGTTTTGTTTTGGGAGCCTTCATTGTTTTGAAGATAAAAAGAAATGATACAGAGCTTTAAAATAAGATGATAGAAAATTGACAATGGCTATTATGTTGCATGTTGTTATCTTCAAAGTACTTGCTCAGATTACCAGGTGTAAGCATGCAAAATTGATCAAATAACATAATATGAACTAATAGATATTAGTAGTGAAATTACCTTACCTATCTTGTATGCGTATGTGCAGATTCCTTCCTTCTTTTTTCCTTCCTCCATCCCAGTTACCTATATATTCTTCAGCCCATCCAGTCACTGATCTACCCATTTGCAAAGATTTGCTGATTACACTATTCATCAGGCACTGTACTTGACTAAAATTAGTAGCCTAAGGTTATCTTTGTCCTTAGCTAGGTGGAACAATGTCCAGCAATAATATCCTTAGAAACTGGCTGAATGAATGACTCAACTCACTATTCAGAGGAATGAGACACGGGTCCAAAATAACCCAAGCATAAGACAGAATATAGTTAGTGCCCTAAAAGAGATCCTGAGTGCTGTGTGAGCACCAGAAAAAGTCAGGCAAGGCTTCATGGAAGAGATGGTGATATGTGAGCTGGCTTCTAAAGGACAAGTTAGATTGCAATAGCTGACACAGTAGGGGGAAGGAAAAACAGAGAGGACCATGGGGACAAGTTTTAGGCTAGGAAATTAGTAAGAATTTTCAGTGTGAAGAGGTGTCTGAGTCAAACCATAAGCTACGCAGTCTGGAAGGTGGTCTATGTTGTAGAACAGATGCATGAATGTCCTAAAGGCCAACTTTAGGAGTAGATTTCACTTGTTAGCTTCTACAGTGTCAGTGATAGCACCAGAGCAGGGAAGTGACATTGTCAGGGCAGTACGGTAGGAAGACCAATTTGGCAATAACACTATAAAATACCAGCGCTGAAAAATTATTGCACACAATAAAATAACTCAACAAGGTGGCTAAGTAAAGTGCAATAGCTTTTGTATGTCAAACAAACCTAGTAGCCATATAGTACTGATAAAATAATTTATGTGGAAATTCTGAATTCATAATGTAATGAAATAATGGGGCAAGTATTTGTAATAATTGTCACATCCCAGAGTTAGTTTCACTGATATACAAAGAGCTACATGAAATCAACAAACTAAAGACCAAAGACCTAATATGAATATGGGAAGTGAATTATTACCCAGACTCAGAAAATGAAATGCCATGTAGTATCATTTGAAGTGTGTCTGAAAAACATAGTGATTGTTTAAATTTTTAAAAATGTATTACAAATTGCATTTGAATTCCTTTCAAAATCCTTCCCCTTGCTTTGAACACATTTATCCCATCATTCTCATCACTTTCTAAAAAAGTTCTGAAAGTCCTCTTTTGTGAGTGTTTTTAGTTGTGTTGCCCTGCCTAACTTGAGGTTCTCATTTCACTCAAATGTTCACTTTCCTCAGTCATTTTGACTTTGGGAAAGAGCCAGAAGCCATATGATGTCAGATGTGGTGAAACGTGGATGGGGATATAATGTCATGTTTTCATGAATCTGTCTTTCTCCTGAGGTGGCACTCAGTAGCAGCTGTCCCCATAGTTTTGATCACATATCCTAAAAACCCTATGATATTTTGTTAACTGAAAGAAAATTTACAACCTTCATTACAGACCGTGATATGAGATATATTCTAATATATGTTATATCTATGGAAGAGACTGATGCCAGTGGCTATTTCTGGACTTTCCCACAGGGTGTGTCACACTCAGGTAGACTGATCAGCATCTCAGTTTTCTCGGGACTGAGGTGATTTTCAGGACATGATATTTTTGAGTTAAAAACCTGAACAGCCTCTGTAAGACTGCCTGCCCCAAGGTGGTCACATTGTCTCCAAGATTATCTTCTTTGTTTACTTGGGCATTTGCTATGTTCCTAACCAGATTATAAACTCTCAAGAAAGGACTTCCTGTCTTCTCTACTACTGTGTGCCTGTCTTGGTGTGATGGAGATAGAGACTGGGAAGAAAGTGGATCAAATCATAGTAGGTCTCAAAGTGAACAACACCCTTCTTTTACTAGCTTGGAATCCCATCTTTTTAATAGGTGGCAACAGCTTCCGTCAGTTATGAGAGAGGCCCACACCTTAGTGCAAGACCTAGGACTTTGTACACCTGCTAACTAGGGAAAAGACCGAGAGCTGACCGGCTCCAGAGGAAAGTAGGAAAGACTCCTCTTGGGATCTTCACAGCAATAGGTGGAGCACAAGCCCAACTCCATTGGTGAACTCACCTGCCAGTTCAAAGGAGGGCGGGCCTGTGGGTGAGTCTGGGCAGAGGTGGACAGGACAAGCAGAACTGCAGAGACCTCAGGCTGGTCAGGCTGCAAACTGGTAGCTGCCGCTGTTGGGGTTGGAGAAGAGAGGGATCAAGATGGCAGAAGGAAAGATGCAGCCGGTGCTGTGGGTGCTGTGTGCAGGTGAGTGAGCCCCTCCTATCTGGTGTCCAGGGGTGGGTGGGGTCCGGGGGCCAAGGACTGAAGGAGAGGCTGTAGGCAGAGCTACTTATTCACTGTTCCGGGCCAGTGCCCAGACCAGAATGGTTTTCATCTGCATATTAGTAAATAAAATCCTAGCCCTTTGCTGAAATGAAGAATTCAGAGGGTTTCAGGGTGTTAGAAACTCCATCTAGAGTTAGTTTCTAGGTTCTTTCTGCTAAATAAAGAATTGGTCAAGACAAGCGCAAATGGTAGCAAAGTTTTACATTTATTAAAGATAGGAAAAGAAATATGCTCTGCAGAGTGGATTTGGGCCATGAAAAAGCAGGAAAGGAATTATGCTTTACAAGAGAAAGTGGGCTACAGCAAAAGCATATAGTAGCAAAGAGCTTAGCATCCACTGCCCTCTTGTGTCACCTGTTACTGAAGCTGATGCCAGGTGTAGGCTGTCCTATCAAATGCCTGTTCAAGCTCTTGCTAGAAGCGCATGTTCAGGACTTTGGGAAGTTTTCTGTGCATGTGTTCTGGGTTTTTTTTACTGAACAGGTCTTGCCTACTACCCCCACCAGCTTTGCCACACCCTACTCTCTGGTCTCAATAGCGTCAACATAAATGCTATAGGGAAAAGTATTTGAATCCAGGTTTCCTGAAAGTACAGCCTGTGGATCTGGATGCATTTGCTGCCTAGGACTTTAACTGTTGCCTTAAAAGCAGAAAAAGACACAGTGATAAGGATGTTAACTTGTGCAGCCCAGATAAGAAAATGGAGGTGGAGAGATAAGACAACTTACACAATATCATGCACAGGGAAGCAATAGCTGGCCATTGCCAGAGGCCAAGGTTCCTTGGTCTTTGTGTACTCCTGACATAGAAAACTGAAGAACAGGAGCAGCTTGCCTCCCAAATAACCTGTGTTTGATTCCAAATCAAAGTTTAAGCAGCAAAGTCACTGTGTGGGGATTCACAGAGTGGGGAAGGGTTGGAATGGAAATCTTCCAAGTGAACAGCAAGAGAGAAGTACTTTGGGCACATTGGGGCATAGTCAGTGCCCTTGGCCAGAAAAGGTTGTGCGCTTCCAGGACCTGGCAGGGATGGGAAGAAGTGAGAGTGGTACTGGAAAGCCTCAACCCTATGTGCTCTGGGTCCAATGGCCAGAAAAGAAGAGCTAGACCAAGAAAAGATGAATTTGCTCAGCTGGCTCAAGTGGGCTCTGAGGTCTCTCTGCTGAGGGCTTCTGGCACCTCATTATCTACTTAGATAGCTGGGTTTGTTTATTCTTTTACAAACAACTCTTTACTGAGTACCTCTGAGGTGTCAACAGCCTGGGTCTAAGGAGTCTGGAATGACCAGAGTCCCAGCCATCAGATCTAGACAGGAGGTTGCTGCAGGCCCTGAGAGATAGCAGCTAAAAGGAAATAACTATCCTCTCCCAGCAAGTCTCTGACCGTCTGCTGAACTGGACTCCTCCATACCCTACATTTAGTCTGGTAGTGATCTGTGCAGGGGTAAAAAAGTAATACGGTTTGGGAAAAAAGATTCTGAACATAGCTACTCACTGGCTGGAATGAAAGGTCCCTTACTCCTGAGTGGCCTGGAGCAGCTCTTTTGCCTCTTTCCCCATGAAGCAGAATCATCCAGCAGAATGATCCAGCAGAATGATCCAGCAGAATGATCTAGCAGAACTGATCCAGCAGAATCAGTTTTGGGCCATGTTTTCCAAGACACCAATCACCTGGGTCTTCCCTCTTCTCTGCCTCTCTTCTTACCACCACCCCCCCGCCCCCCAGCTCAGCCCAGAACTTGGGGTCCATTAGTTTTTCTCCCTTTGTATCTACTCTAAGGAAAAGTTACCAGAGCTGTGGGGCAGAGGGATCAGGCTTGGTGGCCTGAGGCATGTGGCAGAATCTGCCACTAGGAAGTAGTATTTCAAGGTGAAACCATCATTGCCATCCTAGGGAGTAAAGAGGGCCTTCAAAGACCAACTCTGAGAGTGCCCCACTGAGACAGAGGAGGCCCAGAGGGCAGCAAAGAAATCTGGGAGAGCTTCCTGGTGGAGGTGGAGCTCAAGCCCGGTTCTAGAGGACTAGGTGGTTTCCATCCTTCTTTGTCCATCTGATTGTACCAATAGTTTTGGCTGAGAAGGAAATACTAAGCTGTTGAGATAGGCCCCCGTCTCATCAAACTTAGGGAAGCAGAAGAGATCAGGCAGTCGCTGCAGTGGTTAAAATCAGCACACTAGCAAATAAAAGATAGATAAAACTGACCAAAGTTGGTCTACTTTACAGCACTGTGTGCTGACAATTCCAAATAAAGGCAGTGACCAAATGTTCCTCACTGCCAGAGAGATGACACCCATACCATGACACTCTAGTGCCATCAAGGACAATTGGGGTGCCTGGCCGAAGTCACTGTTCCTTAGCTGAATGAAGTGTGGGCAAAAGCTTCACCTGGTGAAGCTCAGCTCCCCAAACTGAAGTGGAGAGGATAATTTACAATGTGCAAAGTTCCATTTTCCCTCCCACAGGATTATTAAGGATTGTAACTGGGTTTGCACAGATATAGATCTTAGAGCAGTACTTAGGACATAATAGGCACTCAAACACTGCTAGTTATTATTGGTGTTATTATTCTTTGGGCAAATGTAATGAGACTTCAGTGGCAGTGAGAGTTCTAATAAAACTGATGCTGGCCAAGAGGTCCCTAAGTTAATATTCCTCAGTTATTATCATTGTGTGACTCACCTCTCCCAAAGGCTGCCAGAGAAAATGTTCTGATATGTGCACAAAATCAGGTCTCTGGGAAAAATTTTCAGCTGCAGTTTTCCATGGAAGGTTTGTGATGGGAAGTCTAGATTATGAAAAGAGATGCCTAAAAAAGGACCCATCCTGAAAGCTCCAGGCCAATAAAGTTATTGATCAGCTCTGCCAGGAGGCACTGACATCTCTGTAGACCTGATCCCCCCACACACATACATGTGCTTGCACTAAACCAATTTTCCTAAAAATGCAGGAAACTTCCTTGTTTTCCTAATTTAGCTTAAGTTACAAAGTACTGCTTTACACAGTGAATGAAGGAATCTAATCTTAAAATATCATACCAGAAGAAAAAAAATTCTTTTGCTTTCCCAAACAAAATGTTTCAATCAAGTCGTGGGTGTTCAACCCGCGTTGAGTTTTAGTGAGTACTAAGCTTTGGAGTCCCCTTCGGAGGCTGTTCACGATGCCAGAACTATTCCTGGCCCATCCCCAGCAGCACAGCCCTCCCTGACTGCATGGCCACATGAGGACTTATCTAAAGCTCATGTGGAGCACTCCCCAGCTGGCCTTGCCTGGAGTGCATGTCCGAGCCCAGGTCACTTACATGTCTACGCTCCCTGTGGGGGCCTGGCCCAGGCTGGGCGGTATATGGGGCTCTGCATCAGACATGCACATTTGATGAGCATAAGATGAAAGAGTGTCCTGCTCATGCCCTTCAAATCTTGACCCTAGAAAGGTAATGTGCATCAAGGCCAGTGTGAGCCTGAATGTGCAAGTAAGACAGGCAGCCTGCTCTCCATCTACTCTATGCTCTGGGCAGAGGCAACTCTAATCCTAAGACCTGCTGGCCTTTGCCCACAAGTCAGAGCCAGTGTTTATGCAGGAAGCACACTACTTGAAGATCTGGAATCCAGCTAAAAATGACTCAGTTCAGTCTGGACCCTGGGTCTGGTCCAGCCATGGAGAAGAATGGATGCAGGGAATGGCCAGTCAAGAGTGGTATGTATTCCAAATAGGATGGGTGACAGTTTAGGACAGTGGCTATCTGCTACTGTTGTTCGTCAGAATCACCCAAGGAATAAAAATAAATAAATTCCCCAACACCCCCAAAAATTCCCCAGCATACCTTCTGAATCTGAATCCAGAGGACAGGATCTGGGTTTCTTGCTTTAAAAAACTTATCCAGGTGGTTCTGATGCGCAAATCTAGGGTCAGAGTTATGAATTGGAGCTGGAGGAAATGTGAGCTTAATGACTAGCCACTTCAGAGACTCTGCATTTGGCTTGAAGCACAGTTTGGCATCATCTGGCTGCTTTCCTAGGTCACTGTCACACTGATGATTTGGTGCCTGAACTTAGGAAGTCTAGTTGTATGAATTCTGACTTCACTGTACATCTCACTTTGGTATCTGTAGTGTGGCTGGAATCTCAGAGCAAATCCCGGAATACATAGAAAGTGGTTAAAGTCTGAACCAGAAATGACTTGCTGTAGTTTGAGGGTTTTGCAAGTATAATATTAAAATACAGGATACATTTTATAGGATTATTTTATAAAGAATCACCCAAAAGAATCATATACCAAGCGTTATTGTTTGTGTATAGGTAACCCCCAAAGCCTCAAACAGTTCACAGCATGGCTTTTGAAGTTCTGATTGATTATTGTGGATATGGGGGCTGCACCTGCACCGAGGCAGGAAATTTGCATTACAATATAAGGAGGGGAGAGTGGTTATCTAGCTGCCTGAGCTTTTACCACTTATTTTGCCCTCTTTTTTTTTGCTGCCACTATGTAAGGTTGCTCTCTGCCATGTGCCAATCTGCCTTGCAGCCAGCTGAGTATGGACTGAAACCCCCACTAACTGTGAGCTAAATAAACCTTTCCTTCCTTCATTTTGGGTGTTGGGAATTTGTCTCAGCAATGAGAGAAGAGGAAATGAGACAAAATTTGGCACCAGGAGTGGGGTCATTGCTGTGACTAAGCCTGACCATGTGGATGATGAGCTTTTGGGAATGGGTTATTGAAAGAGACAGGAAAGGTTCAGAGATGTTGCCTACTAGAGAAACACTGGAACAGCTTTGGCTGTTATGTACTGGAGATTCTGATCAGAGCTCAGAAGACCAGAAAGCTGATAGAAAGCCCGCCTATAAAGGCCAAGCTGGGGAGGTTTCTGCTGGGAAGAAGGACTGCATTAGTTGTTGGACTCCAGATTTGTGTTATGGCTTGGCAGAAAGTTTGTCTGCATTTTGCTCTTATCCAGATACTGAGACTGCATGGCAGACTGATTAGTCTTTCAAAAGAAATCTCAAAGCAGTCAAATATTGAAGGAGTGGCATGGTTATTGTTTGGCTCTTAGGTTTATGTTGAGAATTAAGAACAAAGAGCCCAGCAGATGGTTTAAAATGTTGTGAGTTTGGCCAGAAAGGAAGCTCCAATCAAGCTGTGGAATGCAAAGATATAGCTGAGAGGATCTCCACTGCCCAGAAGGAACTAGAGAATCAAAAGGATGGCCTGAGAGTATCACAGGAGGTAGCAGGTCTCCATCCTTTCAAGGCTCAGAATTGCAAAGGTCAGGGACTTTGCCTTGAGGAGAAAGCCACAGAACCCCATGTTTTAGAATAGTGGCAGTAGCCTCAACAGGTTCCAGAATGGCACAAGCATGGACAATTTTTTCCTTGGAATTAGGGTCAGAGTGCTCAGTGATCCAGGTGGTCAATCTCTACAGCCAAGAGAGAAGAAAGTCTGACTACTGCTCCAGCTGGCAGTACACCTTGGCATCACCCATGTGACTCTGGTCTTAGGTGCTTGCAGAATGCAGGAGTTCTGAGGTTGAGAAGGCTTTCATCTAGATTTCAGAAGAAGGCCTGGGAAGCCAGGTAATGTGGTCCTGGGAAGGCAGTGTGTGAAGCTTCAAGTGAGAAGCCTATCCAGTGGAGATCTCAGAAGTTTGGAAAATCCAGGAATGTGGATCATCTAAGCGAAACTGTAAGGAGGAAGCAAAACAGCCTAAGAGAGGAGCCATGGAGCTATCACCAAGAGCACCACATGGAGCTCATAATTTGCCACAGATTGCTTTGGATGTTCCACATGGAACTCTAGGACTTAATGTTTGCCCTGCTGGATTTTGGACTTGTGTTGGTACCAATGCTTTGTAGTCTCCTGTTGTTTCTACATTTTGGAATGATGACGTTTATCTTGTGCCATTGAATGTTGGAAGTATTTAACTTTTTATTTGTACAGGGGCTCACAGCTAGGAATTTGTCTTAGATCTTGGAGGAGACTTAGAACTTAGACTTTTCAGCAATGCTGAAACTGTAGGACTTTGGCAACTCTTAGAGCTGGACTAAAATGTCTTTTGCATAAAGGGCTGTGCGTGAGTCTTTGAGGTTCCAGGGGTGAAATGTTGTGATTTGCATCTAGGTGACCCCCCAAAACCTCATGCAATTTTTTGGACAGCTTTTAGAGTTTTTTAAAAAATGTATTTAGTACAGGGTCTACAGGGCCTTACTACACAGATCAGACTCCCAGCACACCAGGAGCCAAACTTGGGTAGTCAGCTGAGCTATCTAGCCAGCTCTGGTTCCTGGAGTTTTGATTGATTATTGTGGGTGTGGGTGCTGCACCTGCCTTGGGGCAGGTAATTTGCATTACAATGTAAAGAGGGAAGAGAGGCAGCTAGATGCCTGAAATGCTGCCACTGCCTTTGCTTTCTGCTCTTTGCTGCTGCCATGAAAGTTGGTCTCTACCATGTGCCACTCTGCCTTGGAGCCAGTGGAGTATAAACTGCAACTCCTAGTAACTGTGAGTTAAATCAATCTTTCCTTCCTTCATCTTGAGTGTTGGGTGTTTCCCCAGCAATGAAAGAAGAATAACTGATACACCAAAGAGTTTAGGAAATCTGTTCACATACTAAAGACCAAAGATTCTAGCTGAGGGCCTGAATCCTACAATAGTGTCCTGTATGAACCAAGTTGAAGACTTAGAGTTCATAAAAATGCCTTCTACAAGTTTGACTGGAGGCCTAGAGCCCACAACAATATCTCAGGTAGGCCTGCTTCACAGATCTATGCTGGAAAGGCATGAAGGTCAGTGGTGGAAGTGAGAAAGTATGTGCCAGCAGAATGAAGGATCTGTGCTGGCAGGCTGAGGGATCTGAACTGGAGTCAGGAAGCAATGTTCAAAGTAAGCCAGAGCTCTCCCCAAAGCATCCTCAGCAACAGTGAGATTCCAAGCTCCTCCTACATTGAGGAGAGCTGAGTTCCCATCAGGAAAGCCAACGTGACAAGCTTCTCCAGACTTCCCTTCCAGAGCCAGGAAAGGATACTGAAGACGAGGGCCAGAGCTCCCCCAAAGTGAACTTCAGCCATCCTCAGGGACAACAGGGTGCCAAACTCCTCCTCAGATAGGAATAGCCAAGTTCATCAGGAAAACCAGTATGACAAGGTGAAAAAGCAGAACAGCCCAAGAGAACCAACAGCTTCCCTGACAGTCTCACCTCTTCTTCCCCAGTTCTACCTCTTGAGCTGCTGGCAACAACCCTCAGGTGGGCCTCCCACACCCAGCACCACACTAGTTCAATTCAGTTGGGTGTAACAAGTTGACCCCCAGTTGGCAATCTACTCCATGGGCCAAGGACTATGGTATCATATTCTACACTCTATGGACCAGTCACAGATCCCAGCCTTTTCTTTGTTCCCCGTTTATTAGTAGTACCTATTAATTTTATAAAACACTGGGCTTCAGTACGCTTATTTTCACATATCCTTCTTCCCCATTGCTCTCCCTTATGCTTCTCGCCATTACTTATTTTCTGTTGTCTGATACTGGTCTCTTTTCCACTTTCTTGTCATTTTCTTTAGACTCTGCTTATTAGGGAGAACACATATCTGTCAGTCTGACTCTGGCTTATATTACTGGAATGGATGTGTAGGCCTATCTATTTTCCTGCAATGTCAGAAATTCAGTCTTATGTGTGGCCACATGCTCTGCTGTGTACATTACCACACTTTCTTTTTCCATTCACCTGGTGGCTGCAGGAGGGATGGCTGATAGTGAGTTCTGTCCTTGGCCATCCTGATGGAAGAAGCCTGCCTGGTGACCTTGGTCTGTATGCTCATCTGAAATGACATTGAGAGGCTAAAGGCCACCACACATGGGCAATCATACCTTCCGCACCCCAGGGATGCCATGGCTACACCTGGCTTGTTTTCACTTCTGGAATATGCTGTGTCCTCCTGCCCCTGGTCCCTGCATGGTGACTTTCTCTCTGGGCAGCCTCTTCTCCCATTTTCTCAATGTGCACTGTGCTCCTCTCTGGCTCAGTTCCATAGGCTCTTGCTCAGGACAGCCCAGCCCTCCCCACGTCCCCTGCTCTCTTATCACTGAATGTATAGAACTTGTTATCATGGTGGTTTCACATTTATTCTGTGATTATTCATTTATTACTATACGACTCAGCCAAAGGGTGGAACCCTGTGAGAGCTGAACTGTCTCTCGCTCTGCTGGTATTGCTTCCCATGTCTGGCATAGAGTCTGGGTTTCGAGCACCTGGTGCCATTGCTGAAGGGGTGTTAATGAATGAGCAGCACCCCGTCCCCTTCCCTGGGCAGTGGCCTGTTTGCTGTCACTGTCTCCCATCCTGCCTTTCCTGCTTCTCTGTCCTTCTGGGCTGCCCCTGTTTCTCATTTCGCTATGTCGCTATGTCTGCCCAAACTGATCTATCCTGCTTCCCCTTCCAGGACTTGATGGTTAAAGGGGGGCTGGCTAGGGAAGGGGTCCCTTAATTGGGAATTCTGGTGCTGAGATCAGACACACGGAAGACACATCAGGCTTGGAGGTCAAGTTTAATTGTTCTCAAACTGCCTTGCATTGGCAACATGGATTCCATCTCCATTGTGTTGCCTTCTCCCTGCCTGCTCTGCCAGGCTTGTCTCTCCCAGATCACCCTACCCCTTCTCTGCCCAGGGCACCAAATGCCACACATGGAAGCTGCCTCTTCCCTGAGGTGCCGCCCACTCCTCTGCCACCAGTGACCTTTGAGCTGTTTCTGTGTTTTCTGTCCTGGTGAGTCAGGGAAGCCATAAACACTTGGCATAAGCAGATAGAGCTTCAGGTACACTTTCAGTTAGGATGGTCACAAAGGTCCCTGGGAGAGGAACAGAAAATATAGATCAGTGTCCTAAATCTTGCTGCCCTGCTCTTGTGCACTGAGTTATTCCATCTGTTCCCAGAAGAACCCAGGGCATGCCCGGACCCTGCCCTTCCCCCTCCTTCTCGGGCTGAGCCCTTGCTCACTCTGGCTTCTTTGTTTTGAGCCTCTTCCTTTCTGGGAGCTCCTTTCTGACAACCTATACACCATTCAATTCTCCCCATCTTTAGTGTAGAGGGGCCTGAAGAAACCTTTTCAAGATGCTTTGTGGCCCCCTGGTTTCAGCTTTCTCTCGTGTCAAGTGACCTTCTTGTGACTACAGCTTGTCCTCACAGCCCACATTTCCTCACCTCCTCCTTAGCTTTGCAGTTCAAAAAGAACCGTGTATTTATTGCAGAACACCTGGAAAATACAAGCAAGCCAAAAAGAAACCCCTGAATTTCCCACTGTCCTCAATTCAAAAGATAACTGTTGTGAGTACTGCTTATCTTCTGGTCTATTTTCTTCTAGAATTTGCTGCCTGTGATTTTGTGCAGTTGGGATAATGTGAGGGACAGTTTTCTTCCTGCTTTATTCCTTCACATGCACAAGCTCAACAGAATCGAGTCCTCTGGGGAGCTGCGTCATCCCACTTCCTCAAGCCTTTCCCCTAGAATCTTCTTTCCTGGTTTTAACAGTGTCTCCCCCGCCAAGTTCTTTCACATATATAGTTGAACAATTAAGTTTCATTAAGATATGGGCTTCTGGTGAGTTCTAACTGCATCCTGGGCAGGGACTGTGCCACAAGCACAATAGGGTCTAATTAGTACCCAGCTTTGCACAGACCCCTGGAGATTGAGCCAGCAAGGCATGGGTGCAAGAGAAGTCTGAGACTCAGAGCTGCTGGTGGAGAAGACCCTTAGGTGAGGGGAGGAGCCTTCACACACAGCCCCACCTCCTGTGAGCAGTACATAGATGTGGGGTGCATGCTGCCTGAAGCAGTTCAAAAAGCCAGCTAGCAGAGGGTGCTGGTATTGTCCTGCTGGCCTTCCAGAGAGGTGGGACGTGCCTCACATTAAACTAGGAGTCTAGAATAAATTCACTGATGTGACCTGAATGTATGGATTCCTGGAGATCCACAGCATCATACCCTGCCACAAACATGAACTGAGATCTTTCTATGTGTATTTGTGCATGGTACTGAAGATTGAATCCAGGGCGTTTGCACTGAGTTACAATCCCAGCCTCTTTCTTCATTTTTGTTTTGAGACAGGGTGTCAAAAAATAATTCACTAAATTGCCTAGGCTGGACTTGAACGTTTATGCCTCCTGCCCCAGCGTCCTCAGTGTGCTGGTGTCACAGGCATGTACCACCACTCTCAGATGGCTGAGTTGTCCACCACCCACCTTCCTTCCCATCCCTCCTTCCTCCATAGCCACCAGTTGGGAAGCCTTAAGGGCTGTCCATGGAGGGAGGCAGGACAGTCTGGTCTGCATGCGGGAATGGCCCCTTCTCCCTGGAGACCCATTTTTCCTCAACCCTGCTGCAGGATGTCTAGCTCTGGGGTCAGCTAGGTCCTTTCTGACCCTTAACATTTCCTTCCTCGCCAGAATGTGGTTTCTTGAATAAATGAATCTTCCTAAGTGGAGGCATCATCGCTAGTTTCCCCAGGGTTCTGTAATGTGCTGGGATGCCTTAGTTCCATCAAGCATTTCATTATCTGCCCTGGATGTATTACTTTTCTTTTAGCTCAGTTTATTATCTTCTTAACAAATCTTAACTATTTACAAGCAAGTGAGCATTGGGTCTGCGGGCTGGGTACCTGCACCCCACCTCCACAGGGACACTAAATGACCTCTCCTGTGGTCATGTAGGGCATCCTGCATACTGGGCTTCCCCTCTCTGGAGGTCCTCATGTGCTTTGTCTTGTTTTCAGGGAATTTCTAGCAGGGCAGGGGGAAAGTTCTCCCACCAAGATTCTCTGCTTGCAGATCCCACCCATGCTTTTAGCATAAATTTTCTGTAACTCCTTGGTTAACAAAGAGCACTTTATGGTAGTTCTGCCCGTGGGGGGGTGGGGAGCACTTCAATGAGCCTTCAGGAATGTGACATGATGGTAAGGATGATACAGTGGCAGTGGAGTGCCCATTGAGTCCTGGCTCCTGTGCCAGGATAGAAGACAGGCACTCAGTGTTAAGTCATTTGGCCCCCACGGCAGCTCTGAGTTAGGGCACATGGTCACCCACATCTTACAGTCCAGGAAGCTGAGGCACACAGTTAATTCAGTTGCCCAGAAGGCAGTAGGTAGATGCCAGCCATGACCGCTTGGCTCTGCTGCTTGGGCTCTTGGCTACTTGAGCATAATGTGCTAGAAAGTTTTACCAGCAGCAAGCACTCAGGCAGTGGGTGGTGCCAAGGGCAAGGTAGCAACCTTGCTTCAGGGCCAAGACAGCCTCTTTGGGATGCTGCATGTGCTCAAAAGGTTTTCTTCAAATAGTGATGTGGGAAAATGTGTATGGTACTTCCCTTGTAGGAGAAACTGCCAGCTGCCGCTAACTGGACACCCTGGAGCTTGATGCACCATTTGGTATTAACCCCTGAAGGCCATTTAGCTTATCAGATGCCTCTCAGAAGAGCTCAGCCAGCTCTGCGGAAGAAAGGAGAGGAGGGCACGAGGGCAGAAGGAAAGAAACTTGTGACGCAGGTGGGGCACAGGTCAAAGGAAGCACAGGGTGGGGAGCTGAGGCTATGGCTTGGGGTGGGCCACTGGAAGGGTGCACGCATGTTGGCCGATAAGGAAGCACAAGAGAGGAGGTGGAAGCTTCTAGAAACAACCTCTGTTCTTCCCAGTTTCCTGATCATGGCTTAGGTGTCCCACCTAATGCCTCTGTCTCATCCACCAAATGGGGACACAGAGGTCCTACAGAAGAGAAAGTGAGGATGACAGAGCTCAGAAGCATATGGCTGAGGGTTAGGATGAAAAGAACTGGATGAGCTAAATTATTAACAAGAGCAGACAGATGTTTCATTGCTACTAGTATGAGAATGAGAATATTGACTGAATTAGCAGAAAGATGGAAGCTGCTGGCAGAAAGTTCTTGAACTGAGGATAACTTCTCATCTGGGACCACGGAGAGCATAAGTGTGCCTTAGGGCACAGGGTTGGCCTTTTAAGATCCTTCTCAGGTTGGGGCTGGGGAAACAGATCAGTAGAATAAGCACTTGCCTGGCAAGTGTAAGGGCCTGAGTTGAAACCCTGGTTCTTAGAAAAAAAAAATCCTTCTCAGGTTTACAAATAGCATCTAACTAGCACTGAACATTCATGCAAGGCTTTTTGCTTTATGAGCTATTTCTCATTCATTTATCTCTTGTCCTCTGCAAATATATTACCATAAAATGATTTTGACTCACTCTTAGTGATCTGTAAAATCGATCTATTCATTTTTAACAGCTCGGCCATGGTGATGATGGGTGGTTGTGTCTTGTGGTCAACTTCTAACCAAGAATGCACTTTGCCAAGAGACTATGGGATGAAAAATTAGAAGTGGCTCAATAGGAAATATAGACACATGAGGTAATGAGCAACTGATTACGAGTTAAGAGCCACTAAACCACATATATGTGCCACGACACTTAATCCCCATGTACTCGTTTTCTCAAGTAGGACCCTGTGGCACTAACAGCTCAATAAGCTGCCCAGACTCATAATCTTAGTAAAGGAAGGAACTGGATTTTTAACAGACATTCTGTGCATTTAAACTCTCTGAGATGCTACTTCCTGAGATGACTGTGGAGAAGCTGTGTATACTTACAGAGGGATGCCGTCTCAGCTACCATTCTCTCACTGCTGGGACAAATACCTGACATGCAAAATGAAGGAAGGAAATGTTTATTTAGCTCACTGTTACTGGAGGTTTCAGTCCATATTCAGTTGGCTCCAAGGCAGCCTGGCACATGGCAGAGAGCAGCAGTTCATGGCAGCATAACAGCAACAATGGCAACAGAGACAACACAGAGAGAGTCTGTTTCTCTTATATTACATTCAGTTTCTCTTGTCTCAGGCTATCCACCTCAGTCTACACCCATAATCTCTGCAGTACTCAGACCCATAATCTCATCAGTACTAAAACCTATAATCCCAGTGGATCATGAGTTAATCTCAAACTCTCGAAGTTCCTGCTCCATGACCACATGAGACTTTAGCGGGACAGCTAGATACAAACCATAACAGAAGCAGATATGGGTGCAGGAATGAAGGTACCAGAGGGATGAACTAGCCAAGAAAAGGGGCAGAGGTGGGGTAGTTTGTTGAGTGGAGCATGTTGCCTTGTGGGGTCTTTATTTCTTCTCCTTATAGTGATGTTGAGGATTAAACTCAGGGCCCTTGCATTGAGCTGTATCTCCAGCCATTTTAAAATTTATATTTTTGACACAGGAGCTTACTCAGTGGCTAAGTTTCCCAGGCTGGGCTTGAATGTGTGATCCTCCTGCCTCAGCCTACCAGAGTGCTGGGATTCTAGGTGTGTGCCCCTTGATGTTTGGAGATTTCACGAACCTCGCCGACCTGGCCTGCTGCCTTTGACAGAGCATATAGCACTGAGAGCTGAGAGGTGCTGGCCAGCAGGGGTGCTGCTGCAGCGACATTACCAGGCTGTCCCCCTCTCCCATAAAGCTCCTGTCCAGTTCTCTTCTGCAGAAAAATACTGCACTCAGAACTCAGTTAAGAGAGCCGAGTGTGTGTATGGGCCCAGTCTATGTCCTCAGGCTCCATGACGTCAGGCTTGCACTCATCTCCCAGAACAGGTCGGCATCTGGCCGTACGTGGCAGGCACACGTGAAGCGCTCGAATGGGGGCTGATAGAAGTACAGGCATTTCTGTAGGCAGGCTTGGTTCAGGAGTGACACAGGAAGGGATTTACGGATTCTGCTAGCCGTGGGACACGCCCTGCCCTAGCTTCTGGGGCCCCGCTGGGCACTGGGAGCGCTGGGCCCTGTTCAGCAGCAACTCCACCGCAGCTCCGCACCCTCACTGCGCTGCTGCCTCGAGTGGATCTGTGCTGCCTTGCTGTTTGTCAGTTATCAGGTTGGGGTAGAGCTTTCCTTCCTTCCCTAGGCATTCATTGTATCATCTGCAAAATGGAGGCGAGCAGATGTCCACCTTTAAGGAGACTAAAGAAAATATCAGCATGAGTAGGAAAGCACCTGTGAAGAACCTGCATGGAGCTTGCACCACTGAGTCACAATTAGCCTAACATGGCACCAACAAGAACTGACTGCATATCCACAGGCAAACTCTTTTCCTGTTAGCTCAACATCTTTTTGATTTCTTTTTATTGTTTTGGTAGAGGGGAATGAACCCAGGCCTTCACACTCAGCTGAATT
>PVKN010013131.1:0-20167 GCA_004027915.1 Capromys pilorides | reverse complement strand
CCTATAAATATTTATACCAATCTAAATAATTCCTCTTCTTGAAGACTTAAAATACTATAATAGAATTGAACCATTATCTACGAGGAAATTACTCCTTCCTGTCTGAAGTACTCTTTTCTTTTTTGATGTGGAGATTGGATTTGGCCTGGATGGATTGGTTCCTGGTGGTAGCTGCATGTCACACTGTGAAGGCGGTGGCGAAGGGGAGTGACCAGAGTGTTCTTTTCTCTCCTTGTCACTCTGCAGAAGTACTGGCTGTTTGGGTATAAAGACCCCATGTTTATCCAGATCTTCACGCTTGCCATTGTGTGTTCCAACTCTGACTCAGATACTTAATAACTGTGATTTAGAAAGGCACTTAAACACTCCTTACCTCTGTTTCCCTATCTGGAAAGGAGCAGTGATAATAAACAACTAATCTAGTAATAAAACAACTGAAAGGATGTAGTATGTGGGCCCACTGCTTCATATTTTTTTTTTTTTTCTGGTACCCAGGATTGAACTCAGGACCCTGTGCTTGCCAGGCAGGCACTTATTCTGCTGAGGTATCTCCCCGGCCCACTGCTTCATATTTTGTAAGAGTACAGATATTAGTTTCATATAAGACTTCCAGGGCCAGGAATATAGTTCAGTGCATCAGCACCTGCCTGGCAAGCCCAAAGTCCTGAGTTTGATTCCCAGTACCAGAGAGAGAGACAGACAGACAGAGACAGAGACAGAGACAGAGATTTCTAGAGGCTTTCAAGAAGGGAATAATTATTCCCATTTTATTGTAAGGAAAATCAAGTACTACAAGCATTAGGCATCTTGCACAAAGATGGCCAAGAACCCTAAGGTATCCATGGCTCTCTGGGCCTCAGCTGTTTGCCACTAAAATTTCCTCCACTGAATGATTCCATTGATGATAAATAATACTTTGAGATGAATTTGCTTGCAGAATAGCTTTAATGAATGGCAGAATTTCCCATGTTGCTGCAGACTGAAGAGCTCTTACAAAATGTTGAGTGGGTAGCAAGAACCTGACCAGAATCTCCCCTTCATCCTGAAGGAAGGTGAAGATAAGAGCAAAAGGGCTTGCCTGCTGCTCTCCCTTCAGAGACCACTTGTGTGGCCTTTAATGCCAGGCTTGGGGATGTTTGAACTTGGAACTGGGAATTAACACCCGCCTTGTTCTGTTCCTCCAAAGAGATGGTATGGAAGCCCTCATGGAAGGGCTCTTGAAGCGCTATTTCTTTTGACCTGGTCCTCTCTTTACTAATATTGCTCAATCAGTCCTGTGGGACTCCTTTGAGAAAGAATTGTAGAAATTTGATGCCGAATTTCAGAATTTACTACCATTGTTTATAAATGGCTTCACTGTCTTTTATGATCACTCATCAGTTTAAATTTGTCCCTTACAACAGGAAGAGGACCTGGGGAGTTGGGGGAAATCCTCCTGGTATACTGACAAATAGGCAGATCAGCATAAAACAGCTAACAGTTAACCAGTATTACTTACACAAAGGGCAGTTTGATTTGGTTCAGCCCACTGTAAAAGATGTAAATAGTCACAGATTAAGATCATATGGGAAGTTACGACTGGTGACTCTTTCTTCACAGGTGCGTTGGGGATCCTGCAGCTTTGGAAAGCCCAAGGCCATCCTCTAACAGCTGCCTTCCTTGTCTAGTTTATTCTCCTCTTTCAGTGACCTGTGACCATGCCTCTGACATTCTTTGCCATGCCTCTGGCTAAGACAAATTTGAACAAATATCTCAAATTATATGTAAATGCTCACTAATTGTCCTTCTATCATTCAAGCCCCATTCTTTACCCGCATGTGCCAACAGCTTTTTGTTTTTGTTTTGTATTGTAGGGAAAGGTCTACAAAGGATCTCACTACTAGATTGGGCTGGTAGCGATCCACCTGTTTACAACCTCCCAAGAGCTGGGATTACAGGCACACGACCATGCTCAGTCTCAGTGCGCCCTGGGGGTGGGGCCAGAAAGGCAGGCCCAGGGACAGACTCCCCGGCCTCTGTGCCTGCTTGCAGGCACTTTAATCCACTGAGCTATCTGGCCAGCCCTGCCAACAGCTTTGACCAAAAGATAGACTGAAGAGTATGCGGACTCCCTAGCACTGTGCAAGGCACATTCGTGTCACCCACTGCTTGCTCCCAGAATTTAGAATTGAAATGGAGACAGGATGAGGGTTATTGGTTTCTGTTTCCCAGGGGCTGTCAGGTGATGTAAGTGGGCAGAAGATAACAGAGCAACTGTTTCCTCCCAGCCGTCCTTGGAGTGGGGGAGCAAAGCCCTGCAGGACTCTATATTCCCTGTGAAAGTATTCTGGCAGAGCTGCTGCAGCTTTGTTTTCTGGTTGTGGTGCTGCAGGGCCAGACCTCACTCTTCCCTACCGTCCATCCATTAGGCAGGAACACAGGGGTTACTGCTCTGAGCCACCGGCACTGTCGCGTAGGCTGTGCCAGGGAACTTGTCGCCAAGCCAGCGAGCAGGGCAGTGCTTGCCTTCCCCTGCAGGGGAGCCCGTTGCTGCATTCCTTCAGCTGCGCTTGTCTAGTGGGTGAATTTACACCAGCCGGTTGGTCCCCTTCCCAAACTACAGGTTTTGCTACACTGTGGGGCCATGTGTCTACATTCTTCCTGCAAATTCCACAGTGGCCCATAAAGTTAAGCGTAATTTAAGATACAAAAATAATCCAGGCCTTTCTAAGAGAGCACGGTGAGCTCGTGTTAGGCTTCTAGTAGCTGAGTTAGCACTCAGTGCATTTCTGGCTGCTGTGCTTTCGTTGAGCAATTATTTATTTCAAGTCAGCTCCTGCCCAGGAAGCTTCTAGAGAGGATCTCGCTGTTTTGTCTGCCACTGTGTGTTCTGTCCCGGATGCTCAGTAGCTATTTTTCAAGGAATGAATGAGGCTGTCAGTTTCCAGTTGCTTTTTTCGCATGCACTTGTGCAGCAGATGTCCGTGGAGGTCCTACCCTTCTCCGTGCATTTGGGGAGTTCTCCTGTGAAAGTTTGAGTCTGAATTTATGCCCTCCTGTACGGGCCAAGTCAAAGTTTTCTGCACAATACTTTTTTAACTCTATAAATAAATCTTACATATACTTGCCGAGCTAGTGCTTTGCTCTTGTGACACGTAACTATGGCATTGTGCCATGGTTCTACAGGTTGCCGTCCAAGGGCGATGCATTTTGTTGCTTTGGAGTCATGGTGGCTGGAATAAGAGAGAACAGAGAAGGGGCCAATTTCCTCTGTCCCCTCAGAGGTGGTGCCCAGTGACCAGAGGACCTCCCACCAGGCTTCTGAAAGTTTCCATACCCCCCCGCCGTACCCCAAGCTGCAGGCCACGCGTGTCCCACACAGGTCTTTGGGGGACATGTTTCCAACTAAACAAAGTCGTACACATGCCAGAATGATGCACCACCATCAGAAGGCACGTGGATCCCCGCCCCTGCCACACCCTCGGCTCCCAGTGGAGTGGTGGAGCAGTGTCTGTCTCACTGCTTCTGTCTTGCTCCAGCCTCGGGGAGCGCGGAGCTGCCTGTTGGCCTCTGAGCAGCACCCCTTCACCCCCACCGCCGCCGCTCCTCAGCCCTGTTTGTGTCCAACTTCTGATTTGGAGCCCTTGAGTTCTAGGGACTTGGGGCGTAGCTCCTGAGGCCAAGGTGTGTTGAGTGAGTGCTCACCAGGGAGCAGACGAGGGCTGACCTCGGGGTCCTCAGCTGTGTCTCCCCCTCAGGCCTCGTTCCTTGTTTCAAGGGAAAAATCGGGAAGTCTGAAAGTAATGGGAAAATGAAATATTCAGGCGAGTTGGAAACAAAGGGGAAAGAAAGACTCGCTGGAGGAGTTGGAGGTGCTTGTTTTCGAGTTTTTTCCCCACTAGAGAGGATTTCTGTGTAACCAGAGAGCCTTAGCCAGAGAAACTCCTGTAAATTTTTTAAGGCAATTCTTTTTGTTTTGTTTTTAATCTTTTATTAATTTATTTATTTGGTACAGGGTCTTACTATGCAACTCGGACTTGTAGCGATCCTTCCGTCTTGGTCTCCCCAGCATACGCTACCACACCCATTTTCGGGGCCAGGACAGCATGTGGTACCAGGGATTGAACCCAGCTCCTTGTGCTTGCCAGACAGGCACTTAGACAGCCAAGCTATCTCCCCAGCCCTAAGGGAATTCTTAACAACATCTTAGGAAATTGAAATTATGCATATTCTATACAGTATGGTAGATAATAGTGCCAGGCTCAAGGAGGGAGTGAGACAAGGCAGTGAAGACCCTTCCTGGGGTCTCAGTGGGCTCCTGAAAACATTAATGATGGAAGGAATGAGAGGAAGTGTGTGTGAGACCTCCACTCCCTGTGTTCCCTGGCCTTTCTGTTTCAAGACTTTAATGGCTGTGTGGCCTGGGTTGGGGACACAGGGCATGGAGTTCCTCATGCTGCTAGACACAACTGGCTTCCTTTTCTGTTTAAAGATAATAAATTATGTTTTTAAATTTTTGTCAGCTAATCATTGTGCATCTCTCTGGGCCACAGCGTGCATGTCCGTGTGTTTACCTACTATGTGCCGAGCAACTCAGGATCTGTAGTTTATCCTCTCGGTGGTAAGGGCTTCCCAGCTCCTCTTTTCTGATGATTGTGGATCGCCCAACACGAGATAGTTCACCGGCGTAGTCCTGCCACGTTATAGAGCGCCACTACCTGGCTGTGACTTTGAACCCACTGACCGTCCCCCACAGCCACAAAATTGGGCATGTATCAGATCAGATCAGCCTAGCAAGTGGCGCCCTGGGTGGGCTGCAGAAAGGAGGGCCCCGAGGCTCCCAAATATTTCCCCACCAGAGGAAGCAACCTCCTACATTCTCTGAAGTCTCCTTGTAAAGTTCAGGCCACATGAGCACATCACATCATGATGTGAGACCCTGTGCTGAGTCGCGTGGGTGGAAAAGCAAGAGGAGCCCGGCCATTGGGGCGCCTTGCCCTGTACCTTAGTGAGGTGGAGGAAAGATGAAGACGAAACCAGAGAGCAGATGTGTAGAAGGGCATTTCCCCAAGGGGCAGTTGACTTTTAGGTTTGGTGTAACCGTTGCGTTTGCTTTCCCACCTTCCCCTTCTGTATGTTTTGGAAGAAGCCTGAGAAATGAGGAAGGGGAGTCTGAAGAGCGTGGTGCCCTGTTAGGTGGAAGCCAGTCCCTCCTGGTGCTCACCGCCAGCGATGTTGATGTTCCTCTCCACCTCCTTTGCTTCTCTTCCTCTGGCTCAGATTTCTGCAGCCCCACCTGAAGTGCCTGCCCGGGTCAGGCTGGTACAACATAGCCTGACATTGGGCTTCCAGCCTGAAGGCGTGTGGCCACTGTTGCTATGGTGACAGTATTGGGGCCACTGCTGATGAAGCTTCTCCAGGAAGTGGGGAAGCCCTGCCTTCTCTCCCACCCCACCCCACCCCCGTCAGTGCCTTCATGTGGACAGCGTGTGCCGTTCTGTGGCCAGCAGGCTGCCCTTGCTCAGGTGCCCTGTCATGGGACTGCCTTGATGGTCACTGTGCTCCCAGAATATAAAATACACTCTGCCTGCATCAGGGACTTCGGCCTGTGGCGCCTGGGCTCAGCACTTGGTCTCTGCCGTACCTGGTATCTGCCAGACTCCTTCCGTCCCACCTCACATTTCCTTTTGTTCCTTCCATCACTGATATTTTCAGGATCCTACTGTATGCCACACCTGTTCTAGGCACTCGAGGACATCAGTGAGTGAAACAGACAAAACCCCGGTCTAAGGTCCTAGATGTTGTCTCATCCTAAGAAAATCCTTAGCAGCCAGACATCTTGCCATGTTCCTGTGGTCTCAGCTACTTGGGAAACCAGAAGTTGCTTAAACGAGGAGTTTGAGGCCTTTCTGGGCAATGCCATGAGACCCATCTCTTGGCTGACCCTGCACCCCAAGCTAGATCAAGCCTCCTAATATGTTTTTTTTCTTTTTAAGTTTTTTTTTTAATTTTACAGAGAAAGAAAAGTCAAAATAAATACCAAGCACAAAGACAAAAACAAAGCAGCATAGAACAATAAAAACGGTACAGAATTTTAAAACAAGAATAGGAAATTAACAGTGGTTGTTATATTATATATTATTATCAAATTCGTTATTCAGCTTACCAGATACAGGCGTGCCAGATTGATCAAGCAATTAACATTCACTTTTCCTTTCACTAGACCTGAATTGGATATATCGTGAGATTTCTGATTTTCTGAGATGATGAATTATTAGTTTTGAAGTTAGTGCCCATTTTCAATTCTTGATGGACAGTCCATTGAAATTATTCATTCCCTTTGTAGTCTGTGTTCCCATTCATCTCTGATCTTTGGAACTCAGTGTCTACCTAAGCTTTGCACCCAACATTCTAGGAGTAACTTTGATTCACACAGTTGGGGGTTGCTATGTTTTGGATAAGTGTCACTTAAAGGCTTGGTACCTGCGGTGGGGCTACTGGGTGGTGGTGGACACTCTAAGAGGCAGGGCCTAATGGGGAGTCCTTAGATCACAGGAATATACTAGAAGGGTAAGTGGAAGCCTAGCTACTTCTTTTTCCTCTCTTCTTTCTTTGTCATGAAACGAGTGGTTTTCTCCATTGTCCCCATTTCTACCATGATGTGCTACTCACCACAGGCCCAACACAGTGAGGCTAATCAGTCATGAACTGCAACCTCCAAACCTGTGAGCCAGAACTTTACTCCTTATAAGTTAATTATTTTAGGATTCATTGTAATGAAGGAATGCTGACTAACGGGGGGCCAAAGGAAACAGGAGATGGAAAGATCAGTTCTCCAAGAAACAGTGGACCCTTTTATGAGCGTGTATCCTCTCATTCTTTAGCTGCATATGCATCACTAAGGATATTATCCTGTAAGCCTCCTAATATGTACTCGCCCCTTACCCCCTTTTCTGTCATAGTAACCCGTGCTTATTTGTGTGTTATTTGTTGAACACCTGTTCCTCTACATCCAACTTACAGGTTCTACAAGCTCAGAGGCTGTATCTGTTTTATTCCCCACTGCATGTCCATCCCTGGTCCATAGCCTGAGCCCCAAAAGTGCTCAGCCAATGAGGTGAAAAAACAAGTAAATGAATGGACGATGGTGCATGGTCCTGATGCCAGGAAGGATGGATCAGGCGCAGGGGCCATGTGATCTTCTCTAGCCAAAGCATCCGGGCTGACCTGCGTGACTTCCTGTGCTTTCAGAGTCACCAGAATTTGCACGTTCTCACTTAGCTTTGCCTGGGGCCTGGGTGTCCCATTGCCTGAAAGTTAGGCATTTTGCGCTCTTGAGAAAAAATGTCTGTGATGACGCCTGACTCCTAGACTCCAGGATCGCAGCTGTGTACCCCTCCCCGCAGGTGGAGCGCCCCAAGGGGCGTGGTGAGAAACTCCTGACTCTTCAAACCAGCCTGCCGTCTACTTGGTAGGCTCCTAACTCCATCTCTCCCTGGCTGTGTAGCTCCCACGGAGAGGGTCCCCCTTCGCATCAGTCATTTTCCCGGGCTTTGTCCTCGGCTACACTGGTATTCAGAGAAAAATGCTACCATGACAACTGCCACAACAGATGGTATTTGAGCAGCCTCTGAGCTACCAAGGAGATGTACAGCAGGACTTCTGAGGTTTGCATAGTTTACGTTATCCTGAGGCCCATTCCAGCCTTAAGCATGATTGAAATGCAAAGGTTAGCATTTGTTTCCTATCTCAGCTCTCTGTCCAGTTGCTTGGCATTTGGTCTGATTCCTCCTGTTCTCTGGCTGCCTGTATGGGAACGAACTGCTGGATGGAGGAGAGAAAAGGCTGCACCGTGCATAGCCTTGTGGGAGTTGCTCTGTAAGCCTGAACCCCAAACTGCTAGGAAATAATTCGACTGTGGGGTGGAGGTCCCAGCAGAGGCGGGGTGGAGGCCGTGTGTGTCCTCACACAACGGGGGTGCTGGGGAGGGCATCCTGCTCTTCACCTGTTGCTCTTCCCTGCCTCCCTCCTCCAGCACCTCTCTGCTTCCAGGGTCTCAGGGCCCCTCTACCACCCCAGCTGTGCTGCAAATGCCAACAACTCCCAGAATTCCAGGGCCCATTCCCATGGCAACAGCTACAATAGTCTCTTGCCCTGTCCCCACCCCTCCTCATCAACACTGGAATGTCAGACTCCACGCAGATTTTTTTCAGCTAATTTTGGAAAGTCGTTTATCTTGGCCACTGTGTGCTAATGAACAGCTTCGCTCCTAATTACATATTTTTCTGGTTAGGAGTCTTTTCCGTCCTCACTCTGTCTCCCTTTATAACCGGATCCTCAGCTCACGCTGGGTGTCTGGACTACACATGAGGCGGGAATCTTCTGGGAGCGGGTACAGGCATCCTGGTGCTGCAGTGCTATAGGCAGCGGCTGGGCCCATCCCCTCTCCAGGCGGGGCAGGGTTTGTAGTTGCGGGGCAGTGCCTGAAGATGGATTATTTACCTGTGCAGAATTTGCAGGAAAAACTGAAGGTGAATTTTAATCACCCAGAGCGCCTGGATCAAAGAACCGGCCCCCTTTCTGATCTCCTTCCAAATGAAGCAGGAGGTTGGAATCCACATCTGACCCCTTTCTGCTTCCCAGCCTCACTCTCTTCCTGGGGTGCAGATGAAAGGAGCTGGGGCTCAGCCGCCTTGTCAGGACTGATTTTTAACCTGACCGGCACATTATTAAAGAGTGGATTTGAGACTTGAGGAATGTTTTTTGAACTCCTTCTGTGAACAGAGTTCATCATAGGGGGAAGAAAATCAGGGTGGTTGGTGATGGGCTTAGGAATGATCCTTTCCGTGATGACCAAGTTCTTATTCTTTGTTTTAATGTGTTCTGGGATGTCGTTCCTTGTAATTCATCTCCCCTTCAGAAGACGCTGTTGCTGGTATGCTTGGGTCCCTGCTCACCTACCGTGGTGAGGGAGGATCCAAGTCTCTGTGTTTACATGCTTGGATTCTCCCCAAATTGGACACAAATCAGCATGGGGTGGCGATGTCATGTGGGCTCTGAGGAGGAGCATTATGTAAATGCAGGCTCAGGGAAAGGCAGCAGGACCTCCTGAGTGGCAGCTGTCGCTCTGCCATTGATTTGTAGGATTTAGGTCCAAAATCTGACCCTGTTACCTTGCCTCCTCCGTGACGTCATGATGCTTGCTAAGACCAACGCCATCAGCAGCGTAGACACAGCATGGGGCACAGAGCAAACGTCCGCCAAGCTTTGTTTATAGAATGAACAAGCAGATGCACCACAGAGCTGGAAGCTGGGTTTGGGTTTAGGAGGCTGAGGCAGGAAGAGGATAGTCAGAGCCTGGCATTGGCAACTAAGTGATGTACAAAGACTTCCTCTAGATAAGAAAACCTTGGGGGTGGGGCCACTGTACTTTTGTGGATAATCTTGCCCTTCGGACACTGACCCACCTACAGGATGCTTTCCAGGGTAAATCTCAAGGGTGCCATTTATTTTTTTTTTAAAAAATTGCTTTTGTGTTAGCAAAGATAGGAGATGATCAGCCTTTTCTTTGTCTCATTTTCCATTGGCCAGAACTGTCCAAGCCACTCTTTCTTATCATCTATGTACAAAGTATTAAGAAAGTAGGAAAAATTATGAGAAGAAAGTAGGAGTGGAAGAGGAATCTCGTTAAAAAAAGAAATAGCGCCGTTTGGGGGAAGGTATTGTTATGTTATCCCTATGTATAGTAGTAGAAACGAGGAATGATGGTTGACTCTTTCTCTTAAAAGCAAGACCCTTGGGGCTGGGGAGATAGCTCGGTGGCACAAGTGCCTGCCTGGCAAGTGCAAGGCCGTGAGTTTGAACCCAGGCCCCACCAAAAAAAAAAAAATAAAAATAATAATAATAATAATAATAATAAAAATAATAAAATAAAATCAAGGCCCTATAATAGTATATAATGGTATTTAGGGTTATTATAAATGCACTTCCAACTACTCCCTTTCTTCTCTCTTCTCCCTTTCCTTCAAGATGGTAGTTCCTGCTCATCTGTCAGCCAGCCAGTGGCTGGACAAGAGAAAGGAGAGATTGAAAGTCACCTGAGTTTCCCTCCATCTGTCTAGGGAGTGGTTGGTTGTCTGTAATGCAGCAGGCATTACTTATAGCATTAACCATTACTTCATTTACAGGAAACTGGACTCTGCTTCTTTTTCTGGAGATGATCCAATACCTGTTGGATAAGAACACTTCGAGGGGGTTAGAGGTTGAGAAAGATGGAGACTTGTGCCCCAAGAGCAAGGCCAGAGTGACTTCAATGTCAGGGTTGATGGGATTCTTTTTTTTTTTTTTGATGGTACCAGGGATTGAACTCAAGACCTTGAGCTTGCCAAGCAAGCACTTATTCCACTGAGCTATCGCCCCGAGGCCCCAAGGGTTGAATGATTTCTTATAAGACCGGCTCAGCTTTATTTGGGGGTCGTGTAGCCAGACTGAGTGCATCTGGACTGTGTTCACACGAGAGTATTAAAGAAACTTGCCAGATGTGGTGGGAGAGGGGACAGGAACTTGGGGAAGACTTGGAGCCAGACTGTACTTGAAGTAGAGCTCTTAGAGTGCAGGGCTGCAACCCTCTGTCTGAGGAGCATCAGGAGTTTGCCTGAGAGAGGGAGGGAGGATGGTGAGAGGACACAGTGGAAGACAGTCGCTTATTAGCTCAAAACGGCATCAGTTAAATACTGATTTGAGTGTCTAACAATATTGATGGCGCCTGGTGAAGGGAGGGTTCTGGGGTGGTGGGGCGAGGAGCCCCCGGAGTCTTCACTGTGATATGCAAGTTGGGTGAAATTCAAAGATCCCCGAAGCCATTTCTTTTATTTATGGTCAACAGTGAGATCAGTCAAACCAAAACTTTTCCCTTTAATCCAAAATGTAATTAGCTCTCATGCCTGAAGTAGAATGAGACCTCTGGGGGTGGTGACCCGAAGGTTCTAGGATGAGGGCTTGATGTTGATTTGCCCTTGGCTGGGCCATGGGTCCTGGCAGGCCTGGGAGGCCTCCCGTACTCCAGCTGGTGGTTTCCTTCTTGCTGGTAGAGCACCAAGGACAGAGACCTCTGGGAGGTCACCTCCCTCTCTGGCCACCTGCGGTGCCTGCCATCCTGAGAATTTTGTGAGTAAAGGCTACCTGTGTCCCTGCGGCAACTCCCATTCACCACTTGTACGTTTGACCGTCTGCCTCTTTGGCGCTGGAAACTTCTCCCAGCTGCTGGTAGATGGGTGGGTCCACTGCCCTCATGCCCATCTCCCTTTTTCCTGGCCGCCGCTCAAGTTTTCAGGATGGCACTGGTGACACTGATCAAGAGGAGGAGGGTGCACACTCCTCCCTGGTTATTTTCAGCAACTGTGAGCCATCCAAGGCCTTTCGGCACTGTGTGGCTGGGATGTTAGGCAACCTAGTCCTGTGCAAGTACAGACAAAGGAGAGCGCTAGCCTGCCTCCATCCATCCATCACCCACTTTTGCAGTGTTCTCTCTGCCTGCGATTCCTAATAAGAGGTGCTTCTTTTTTTTCTTTTTTTTTTTTTGGTGGGACAGGGGTTCAAACTCATGACCTTGCACTTGCCAGGCAGGCACTTGTGCCACAGAGCTCTCTCTCCAGCCCCTGGAGGTGCTTCTGGAGACAGCAAAATCCGTATTAAGTATGTGTTGTTGTTCTTTTTCCCCTCCTCTAGATTGAAAACATAGATGCCTGCTTGAATTTCCTGGCAGCTAAGGGAATCAACATCCAGGGCCTCTCTGCAGAAGGTGAGTGAGGGCTGGTCCTGCAGCTGCCCTTTTGTCATGAACAGCATCCATCTGTTGTTCGCGGGAGACCTTGTGCCGATGCTCGCCACCAGGGACGCTGGTGGACTCTGCTGGTTTCGTTACCCTCCGTGGCTCAGCGCTTGCCTTAACTTGAAGACTGCCAGCTTTTGCCAACCCAGAGAATTGCTCATAAGAATGCAGCTCTGTCTGGAAGACATTGAGCGGGTGGTGAGCTGCAAGCTGCTCTTATTGGAGGAGGGCTTGCTTGGACAGTGCTGATTTGATTTACCTGTCTGGTAGTTCAGTGAATAATCAAGTCAGGCTTTATCTGTGGGAGCAGGAACCCCCAGCCACAGGACACAATAAACGGTACCGCTCCCAGGGAAAAGTGCTCAGTGCTTGTCTCTGTTGTAAGACATGTGGCACTCCTCTCTGCTCTTAAAAAGCGATGAGGCTTATTAATGCAATACTACGTTTTTACACCCGGATGAGTTTTTAATTAGCTGAAATATGGTGGCTAATTAGCACATTAGCTCTTGTAAATGTTGTGCTGTTAACTCAGGTATTGGCCTGGAGCTGGCTGCTTGGAATTTGCAGCCTCCTCGGGCACCACCTCAGTTTGGAAATGTTCTGTCTCTCCTCTTTGTAAACATCAACAGCTGCCAGGTTCTAGGCTGCCATAGGCCGGGAGTCCTCCCAAACCCATTAGGCTGCACCTGCCTCCGGCTTTCCCAGAACAGGTAGAGCAGTCAGGGCTAGCATCTAGATGGTGCGCCTTTCCAGAGCTTGGGTGACCGTGGGGGGCAGGGTGGGGCACAGGCGAGCAGGAAGGAGACGCGGCTGAGCGGAACGGGTAAGTGCGCATGCGCAATGGCCGTCGGGGGCGCGCCTGGATTTCGCTCTGCTACGTGGTGAGAGCTGGGTTCTCCTAGCTGGGTGGTGTACATCACCAGTGTTGATGCTTCCGGGCATGACCCGTCTGTAGCCGTGCTGTTTGAATGGTCCTTGAGGAGCACCAGTGTTCTGGGCTGTCTCTGGCCAGGTATGGTCATAGTGTCTCCAGATGTTCCCAAAGCAGCCGAAGTGCGCCCAGTCCTTGTCCTGGCTCTTAGGGAAGGAGGCTTCCCCTCCTTCGGGGTATGGGCTCTCATTCACCCGGCAAGGGTGATAGGGAGCATTAGTTCCCATTTAGAGGAATACGGCACCTCCCCCTGGTGGGCCAGTAGGTGGCAGGACGCAGACCTGATGAGGTGGGCCGCAGGGTCAGGTCAGCGTCCCCCTGGCAGAGTGCCAGCAGGACCTGTTTAGCGTGTGCACAACCACACAGGCGGACTGCGGGCCAGCTTCACTGCCCGGGTCCTCGGAGCCTTAGGTCACTGGACTGCAGCCACTCAGTGTCTGCCCACTGTCCTGCCGGCTGCTGCCTGTGTCCCTGTCTACTCCATCTTCTCTGGGCCCTAAGGCCTTGGAATCTGGGCACGAAGCATTTATCAAGTGAACAGATGCCTGCTCTGCTCACATGGGGTGTCTGTCCTGGCTCCAGCTCTCAAACTGTGCCTCAGTTTACAGATGAAGACGCTTTGGTCTGAAGAGGTGCTGTGAGTGGCGTCCTCAGGCCTCGGGCCCCAGTGGCAGAGGCAGAGTTTACATCCAGCTCCGTGTGATTCCAGAGTTGATGCTTGTGGTGGCTTGATGTAGGGCAACACAGGGATAAACCGAAGGACACGTACAGATTAAGGGAATCAGGCTTAGGACTCTGTTCCTTGGAGCGTTGTGTGAAAACCTATAGAGTGGCCCTGGAAGGTACATCCTGCCAAGAGCTCCTCAGCTCTGTACCCCCTTACGATGTTAAGGTGACCTCGCAGTTGAGCATAGAAGAGCATCGTGTGGTAGGGTGCTGGAGAACACACCGTGGGGTTATCTTGTGGGGTTTCAGCAGCTCAGTCTCCATGTTTTCTGCTGTCCACATTTATTACTCTGCCGCTTGTTTTCCCAGTACTAGGAATTGAACCCGGGTCCTGGCACATGCTAGCTGTGCACTTTACCACTAAGGCCAGTGCTATCTTGTTCCTGGTTAAACTCCTACCTGAAACTCCTCAGGGGTCTTTCCTGTGGAAGTGGCTGGCAGAGGTTGAAGGGCTTGGGGCACGGGGGCTGGGCTCCCCTTGCTCACCCTGTCCTGCTTCCTCCACCCATGCCAGCAGAAAGAGCAGAGCTCCATGGCTGGTGAAGTGGCTGCCTTGCTCTTCCGTGGCCCTAACTTCCTGTGTCCCAGGCAGTGAACACTGTACTCCCTGGGTATGGGGACCTGCTCCTTTGTGGCTGGCAGGCCATTGGTGGTCTTTGTAGATTTTGTCACCTTCACCTCTGTCTTATGGTCCCCTCATCATTCAACATGAAAGCAGCGGAATGTATGGCTTCCATTTTCCACTTGGCAGTGGGCGGGTGAACGAGTTTCCTGTCCCCTGGCAGCTACCCCAGCCCTCCATCTCTTGCTGTCCTCTGTCCCCAGTTCAACATGCCCAGAGGCAGGTCAGCCAGGTCTCTGTGCCCCAAGACTGGAATGCCAGGCACTGTTCTTGCCAGCTGCCCGTTTTTAGTTAGAGCTTTGACTTCCTTGGTGACAGCGGGAACTGTCTATTCTCTCCCCACGACTGCCAGGCGTTGCCCCCCACCCTGACAGCTGTCATTCAGTCTTTTTTATTGATCTCTTCGAGGGCAGAAAGAGAGCAATGCCAGTCTCTCTGCCTGCCTGTATTCTGGGGGAAGGCGATGCTTTTCCTCTTCTGTTACCTCTCTGAACTTATAAAGAACAAGCTACTTATAAGCTCTTTATCTTTAAATGGGGCCTTCTTCACAGTTCTGTGCGCTCGAAACCTCTCCCTTGGAATCCTGTTAGATTACAGGCTGGAAACCACGGCTTGAGAGCCTGCCAAGCACCCATCACTGGGCGCTCCTATCTCACTTCATCTCTCACCAGCAGCCTTCGGAGATCAGTGTCAGCACTGTCCCTGTCAGAGGAGAGGTGGAGCCCAAATATGTCAGGCAGCTGTCTCTCACTGTGACAGAACCCGGACAGAACCAATGTAGTGCAGGAAGGTTAATCCACAGGTGGCATTAGAGCCACCTCATGATGATGTCATCTTCCAGAGGCCCCACCTGTAGACCTATGAGGTTTGGGGGTGTGTTTTAGATCTAAACCATCACCCCAAAGGCCTAACATTCAGAACCAGGAGGCCCACAGTGTCAGCAGTGGCTATGCTACCGGTCTTCTTCCCTTCAAAGTCTGGCTCTCCTCCCACTCACCACTGCCTGTGTCTAGCCTCCTAGAAACTACTAGGAAAGCCTTACGGTATTTGAAAGAAAGGGGAAGTCTTAATGCTCTCTGCTTCTCTTTTGAAGCCGATGACTGGATGCCCTGAGGCGCCCCGGCAGTTGGAAAGCCCCGTAGATAACTCTCCACCCTTTCCCAGTGACTGAAGCTGGTGCTGAACGGCGGGCGTGTGCACCTGTCCTGCAGCCGCCGCAGCGGCACAGGCCCTGACCTGCCTCACGCAGCCATAGAGGGCCTTTGTTCCAGGGCGCAGATGGCAGGGCCTGGGTCAGAGGCTGTGTGGAGATGCTGGGGGCCTGGTGCTTCCCCAGCCCTAGCCTCTGGGCCCCTCGGTGTTCCTGCAGCAGTAGCCCAGCCCATGCCTTGGCTCCTGGAGCCTTGCCAGGGTCCTGTGAGCTTAGCCCTTCCTGCTCTGGGGTGATGTTCAAGGAGCCACACCCCTCAACACTTCCGGACACACACATGAGGTGTCACAAGTGTCCCTCAATTGGCCCATTTTGATTGGGACACCTGGCTTTTGGCTGCCTGGCCCTGAACCTCTGTAGTAGGGCGCAGACATCGGGTGAGGCGTGCTCTGTGGAGTGCAGCAAGCACCCGCTCGGCTTCTGCTGTGTGCGAGGCACAGAGTCAGGTGCTGGGGGCCTGCTGTGTGCCGAACAGGTGCAGAGCAAGGCTTCACTCTGGGCAGAAACAGAGCTTGGGGAGGTCTGAGCCGGCAGTGAGATCCAGGTCGGCCCTCCTGGGGCAGCCAGGGGCTTTGCGGTGGCCTGGCTGTTTCCCTGGCTGCTCCCCTGGCTTTCTCAGATGAGTAAGCACTTCCCAGGCAGAAAAGGGGGGGAAGAGAAATCTAGACAGAAGACAGCACTCTGGGAATGTAAGGCCATGGAGGCAGAGAGCAGGCTCTGTGTCAGGGGCATGACAGTGGCCGTAAGAAGGGAAGTCGCAGACTGCGTGTGGTAGCGCACACTTGCCATCCCAACACTGGGGAGGCTGAGACAGGAGGATCGCTACAAGTCCCAGCTGCGTAATGAGACCCTTTACCAAATACATAAATAAGTAAAAGACTTAAGAAAAGAAGAGATAAGTCACTCGGCCACCTAGCATCTCCTTGGGCATGCCACTGTCCTCCAGTTCTGCCCTGTCCTCTAAAAGGTAAGCTGAGGTTGTTGAGTGGATCCAAACTTCTTTTCCTGAGCTTTGCAAAATATCAGGAGGGAAACATTCTTGTGGGCTCTGTATTTTATTTTCAGGCTTCTTCTGGAGAGCTGCCTTGCCAGGCTCATGGGACACAGACAAATTCCGCTTGGAAATGTGGAAAGAACATACTTCCAGCTATTTTGGAGGCTGTCTACCGTAGACCACCCATGGTATAGACCATGTGGCTTTCACCACTCTTGGGTTTTGCAAACTAAAAAAAAAAAAGTGGAACAGCCCACATATCCCTCAGCTGGAGCATAGGTAAACATAATATGGCCCTTCCACATGATGAGTTCCTACTTAGAAATATAAAGAAACTGACACATGCGCTAATGGGGTAGATTTTTTTTTTCTTTCAGTTTATGTTTGGTACAGGTTCTCACTGTGTAGCTCAGACTCTTAAAGATTCACCTGTTCTCAGACTCTTTAGCTGAGCTTACAGGCATGCGCCACCACGCCCGGACTTGGTCACTGGCTCAGCATGCGGTGCTTAGTCCGCTGAGCTATCCTGCCTGCCCTAATGGCTGGATCTTTAAAACATGATGTGAAATAAAAGAAGCCGGATACAAAGACTTTTCCAGGATTCCATTGCCATAAAAATGTCTAGAGGAGGCCAGTCTTTACAAATAGAAAACAATTCTGGTAGCCTAGGACTGGATTTGGGGATTAATTACAATAGGGCATGAGGAATTTTTCTGGAGTGATAGAACTACTCTAAAACCACAGTATATTAAATTCACTGAGTGATGCCCGTAATTTACAAATTGCTTCATACCTCAGTAAAGCTATGTGGAAAACCCTTTTGCTATTTCTAAAGTGGGCCCGTCATGAGTGGTTGTCTTCTGAACAAGAGGGACCGACCTGCAGGGGAACACGGAGCCTGTAGAGCCCTCCTTGGGCTTCCTTTTGAGGACAACACTGAGCCGTCCTCTAAGGAGGTTGCAGGCAGATAGACCGTACTTTCTTGTTTTTTAATGATAGAGCATCTTGCTACCCAGTTGGGACTCTAGTGATCCTCCTATCTCATCCTCCCCAGCGCTGGTATTACAGGCATGTGCCACTGTGCCCAATTTCAGAGCTGGCACAGCATGTGGTCCTGGTGATTGGACTTGGGACCTCGCGCCTGCCAGGGAGGTGCTTATGCTGCCGAGCTATCTCCCCAGCTCCAGGACCATGTTTTCTGATCCAAAATATGAAGTTCAGGGTCAGGCGGTGCCCCTGGGCACTCATTTCTCACTCAGTCTTCCTGTCAGCCCTCTAGGAGGGTGTAGTGGGAATCATACCCATTTTACAGGAGAGCACTGAAGTCCAGAGAACTTGGGTCAGAACAACTTAAAGCCAAATAGTGATAGACTGTGGTATTCAACCATAGGTTTTTCTGGCTTCCCCAAATCAACAATCTTCTTAATAAAAATGCCACCTCCTGAAAAAAAAATGTGTTCTACTGAAGGAGTACTCTGCTCTTGGACAGTTTAAAATGCTTTAGGGGCTGCTGCGGAACAAACTGCTATGAATAGTAAGTGACTTGGCTGCCACAGCAGCAGGGAGTGACAATGACAGGACCAGCCCTGATGGCTACACCGGAGTCGGCTGTTAGGCCACCGGGTGCTGACATGGACATGCCAACTTTCGGCAGTGGACAGCTGTGAGCCCCTGGCTAGGCTGAATTAAATTTCTCGCCTCTTTGTTTTTCTTGTGTGGTTTAAAAAAAAAAATGTGTTCTGGAATGTTTGACACACCAGGAGAGTAGAGATGACTTACGTGTGTCACCAGCTAGCCTAATAAACAAAATGTCATCTCCCCTGCTTTTCATGTGCTGCATGTGACGCACAGATGCGGGAGCCAGATTACACAGCGTTAGGAACCCAGATTTTGGGTCTGAGAAACCTGGGTTCTAATCCCACCTCCAGAGCCATTTATTACCTTGGAGAGGCTGTAGAACCCTTTTGAACTCCTGTTTCTCCTTAAGCAGAAGAGGATTAAGAATACTTCTCAGAGGGCCAAGGAGATAGTTCAGCTGCTTAAGTGCCTGCCTGGCAAGTGTAAGGTCCTGAGTTTGATCCCTGGCACCACAAGCACTTCTCAGGTGTGCAGGATTACATGAAGTCATGCAGGCAGAGATCTCATTCTGACCCCCACTAGCTGATAGCAGTGGTTATTCTAAGGTATCTAACCAACTGCTAGGTGTCAGAGGCCCTAAAATTACCCTTGGGTAGCCTGTGTCTGTCCCTATGATTAATGCCATGTTCTCCTTCCAGTGGACTCAGTTAGATGGGGAAATATTTGCCCAAATTCCTTCACAGGTGCTGGCCTGAATGTCCTTACTTGTGACCTCATCTTGATTCTGTCCCTTACTGTCACTGTCCCTCAGGTGTGTCACTGGGAGCGGTGGTGAGGGGTGAGTTCTCTTTTCTGTGGGTTAGACAGGTAGCTTACTGGATGGTATGTCCAAGCCTCACACTCTCTGCTGCGTATGTGCAGGTGAGAACCTTTGGAAGCAGCTCGCCATGGATGTGAGCATCTTCTTCGGCTTCTGTGGGACAGGAAGGGAAGCTGTGGAAAGTTAAAACTGAGTTACCAGAGAAGCCGGGCAGGAGCCTTCTCCACTCCCTCCATGTAGGGTGCCCCACACTCAGTGACGGGGTCTCCCTCTTTGCCTGGGTCAGTTCAGGACAGACTGCTTGCCCTGGCATAACCGAGGGCTCCTCTCTTTCACTCTCAAAGCTGTCATAATTTGCATAATAAATTATAAGGTCACTATCAAAAGCTGCCGTCACTGTAGAGACATGAAGCCAAAGCTGGATGAGAATCTTACTTGGGGTTCTGGTGCTCTGATCTTCACAGTAACCAAGAGAGTGGCCTTTCACACCCACGCGCTCTCACTTGATCTGCAGAATCAGCTTGTGTGATGGGACAGGCTGTCTCAGGGTTGCCATTTTCCTGAGGCCCAGAGAGATTAAATGACTTGGCCATGGCCTACAGAAAGGGGAGCTTCTGCAGAAGATAACCCACCCTGGCCCCAAGTACATCCGGGCCCTAGAGGCTGCCCATCTCCTCAGGCTTCTCACTTGAGCTCTTTCACTGGGCCTTCAAGAGAGCACTAGGTCCTCCTCTGTCCCTCTAGACAGCTCAGAAGAGAAAGGCAGCCCAGGGTGGCAGCAAAGCCAGTGGCTAAGTGGGCGTCCCGTCTGGCTGTTCTCCTCCTATCCTGCAGGTGGGCCAGTGCCTCTTCCTCGGGGTCACTTTAGACTTTGACCTTCAGCATCTGGTGTGAAAGAAAGGATCGCCCAAGAGGCAGCCCCTCGTGACCCATCCCCTCTGCCTGCGAATAAAGACTTTGTTCTTCTGGGTTCTGTGAATGCCTTGAGCCAACTTGATCTAAACGGCTGAAACTTACTGTCCGGAATGAAAATAGATCCCTTCCTGCTGTGCGCTGATTTATTTTCATATAGGTGCTGTCTTATTGGAGTGCTTTGCAGGAGCAGGCCCTGATGGCCCATCCCTGCGCCCTCCTCACGTGAGAGCTTTCTGGTCCGTGGGCAGAGGGAGTCCTGGATTGTGGAGGAGGATGCGTGGGCCGTGCAGAGCACGGCTGGGCAACAGTTGTGTGGCAGCGTCTTGGCTCACAGAAGTGGCTCGAGGCTCCGAACGTGGACTTGGCGGAGCCAGTGTGCCTGGCACAGCTCCGCTCGCGCCAGAGCGTGCCTGGGTCCAGAGCATTCCCTTTGCCAGCAGACAAGCTCGGTCTTGCTGGTGACGTTTGCTTTTTCAGTGGTGTCCTGTCAGAGAATTTTCTCCTCCAGCGCTCACCAGCCGGCCAGTTGCGACTCGCCCAGTGGAACCACTCTCAACCAACT
>PVKN010013130.1:0-20165 GCA_004027915.1 Capromys pilorides | reverse complement strand
GTGTGTGTGTGTGTGTGTGTGTGTGTGTGTGTGTGTGTGTGAGACAGGGTTTTTCTATGTAGCCCAGGCTGGCCTCAAAGATCATCCTGCCTCAGCCTCCAGAGTACTGGAATAACAGGGATAAACCACCCCACCCAGCTGCATGTGATTTTGCTTCCCCTATAGATCACAGAGGGAGAAATGATGGATGCACACTAGCATGGTATAAATTCTCCATTTCTCCTTGATAACCCAGGCTGGCCTCAAACTCTCAGCAGTCCTCCTGTCCCGGCCTGCTAGTACTGGGACGACAGGCATGTGCTGCCACACCTGGCTCATCAATCAGTTTTTATCACTCTTTCTTTCAGGTCCTCCACACTGAGCTGTCCCTGGACCTGCTAAAGTTCTGTGATTGAGTCACTACTCACTTAAGTACCCCGGCTGTCCTACAATTTGTAATCCTCCTGCTTCAGCCTCCACAGTAAGAGATTACAGGGACGCACTGCATACGGCTCCTGGCTGTGATGTTCTGTCTTTCCTTCCTTCCTTTCCTTTCCTCTCTGTTATTGTTAATTCAGGGCTGGGAAGCATCTACCACCGAGCTATGTCCCCAGCTCTTCCCCTGTTTTTCTCTACATTTCAAAGGAATCCAGAAACCCTAAAAATTGTATGCGCCTTCTGGACAGTCCCCGGCCGAGTGCGTGCCGGAAAAAGCCGGGCACGGTACTCACGCAGATACTCGCCTCATGCTCCAGCAGCCCCAGGTATGTCTCCCCAGCCCCCAAGGGTGTGCGCAGGAGTCTGGGTCCTGGGCCATTTGTCAGGCCAACGACAGTCTTAGGCGACATCTGCTGGGCATCACGGGTTAGCACACTCCGCAGCCTCCATTTCTGCCCTGCTTGCCCCTTTGCTTCCCAGTCTGACCCTTTGCACTCCGCGTCTGCCGCCTGGCTCCGCACCGCCCGCCTCCCCTCCCCTCCCCTCTGGCTCTCCCCAACGCCTCCTCCCTCTGCTCCAGACACCAGGCTCCTCGCTACTCTTGCAACACGCTGACACCACCACACCCCAGGGCCTTTGCATGGCTGTGCCCTCTGTCTGCAACTCCGTTCCTCAAGTATAGAGTATTTTTCCTTCCTCATCTCTCACGAAGGCTATTTCCAAGAGGCCAGCTTTGAAGCGCCACCAGCGCCCCACCCTGCACAGCCAGCCCCCAGGCCTTATTTTCCTCCAGGGAAGCCAGGGTGGCGTCTGGGCTTCATGCCCCGGTCTGCAGCATCCAGGACACGGCTGGCGCACAGCGGGCCCTCAGGGAGTCTCTGACCGACAGACAACACAAGGCGTGATCAAAACGTACGGTAAGTACTGAACATTTTTAAAAGGTACCACAGGGGGCTGGCGAGATAGCTCAGCAGCCTAAAGCACCTGCTTAGGCAAGCTTATAGGAACCGTGGCAGGATCCCCAGCATCACATGTGATGCCAGTGCCACCCCCAGGATTGGCTGAGCAGCTACACACACACACACACACACACACACAGAGGCTCCTGGGATCCCGCCCCCTCTCAGACACACCACTTCCACCGCCCAGGCCGTTTCTGCTCTAGTTCGAGTCTCTTTCTCGAGCCTACAAGGTGTGAGGCGGACTCCTGAGAATGCGGCTGCCTAGCGCCACCCAACAGAAAGACAGGCTTGAAAGCCACGCCGGTGTCCTCGTCCACAGTGGTCACCAGGTCTGGCACCAGGGCTCTGACTGCTGGCTCCTCCCGAGTAAAAAAGGCCATGAAAAGTGAACGTTCTGGATCCACTCGGGATGGAGGGGGCCAGGAAAGTGCTCAGATCCGAAGACCCTCAGACCCGCTGCGGAAGTTGGTGGGGACGAGGGGGTCAGCGTGCCGGGGGCTCTTCCGGCAGCGTAGCCGTTACCGTCAGATCTTAATTCACACATTCACCGTCTTTCAGTCACACCACACATGCACGGTGCAGCCGCTGCAGGAAGCGGGGCCTTCCCGTGGCACACGCGTGATCCATCGATCCCACTGCGGGGCGTGGGCCCCGAGCACTAAACCCAGGGCTCTGCAGGACAACTCCCACATCCACATTAGCATGGCTCCCAGCAGCTGAGAAGGGAAGGAGACACGTGTGCACGGACCGGCGAATGCATGCACACAGCCTGGTTCCTTCACGCTGGAATATTACTCAAGTCACAAAAAGGAAGTAGATTGGCCATGGATAAAACTGAGGCTGTGCTGCTCAGAGAACTGAGCCAGACCCAGGCCACCCCAGGCATCGTCAGACCCAAAGACAGGAAGAACAGTAGTACTGGGCTGGGAACGGGAATCCAGGTTTCCTGGGGACAGTTCTAGGGCCATCAGCTCAAGGATGGCAGCACAGAGAACAGCCTTAAAGTCAGGGCCCCAGCAACACCATAGGACCCACTGGATGACAGGCCTGGCTTCTGCCTCTTCCCCTCCCTGGCACTGGGGCATAAACCTGAGACAGGCAGCATATTTAGGAACAAAATTTATTCCAATTTAAAACAATTCATTTCAGGAGAAAGATATGAAAAGTTGATTTTCCTCAGGGACCTGTGGATTTAGGGGTCCGGACCTGGCCTGCTGTGCAGCCCGTGTCCTCCAGGGCTGGGGCTGAAGCCACCACACTCCAACACCTCCCTGTCCCCTGCCACTCGGCACATGCGTCTCAAATGATGAGAGGTTTAAAAACAGCATCTTAGAGAACATTCTTTCTTAAATAGGTTAAGGTTTAGGTTATCTGAAATCAGGACTGTGTAATATACAAGTGTGACCAGGGCACATTTCCGGGCTGGCCAGCTGGCCTAGATACCAGCGCTGGCGCAGGGAAATTGGGGAGGGACCTGGAACATGGGCTCCCTGTGGTTGGACTGCCGACTTGGGGCCAGGTGTGGCTGGGCCGTGTGCCCAGGGTTGGCACTGCATAAGAACGACCTTCTGGGCTCTCCCGGGACGCTCCCAGGCCTCAGCACACTGGGCCTCGCCACCAGGTCAGCACCACAAAGGGCTAACACTGCTGGTGCGGCCCAAGTCCTGTTCCCTTTTATGTAATGGCGAGATACTGGGCTGTGTGGACAGAGCCTCGGCACACTGCTCAAACCCCAGTGCGGAGCTTTATGGCACGAAGGGCCCTACAGGATACAGGAGGCCCCGTGAGAAGCCCCCGCCCCCCAGGGCTGGCTGCCAGGAGCAGAAGCTGCCTCCCTTCCAACACCTCCTGGCCCCAAGGAGCGGGTGCAGGGTGGGCACAGAGATGCCAGTCAGAGGCATCGTTGGCAACCTGTTCCTGACCAGTACAAGTGTGCAAAAGAAAAAAAAAAAAAAAAAAAGAATAAAACCTCGCTAAAAGCTATGTAGTGTACGTAGTGTTCAGTGGACGGCAGTCCCAGGCACCTGGCCTCTGTGCCTGGGGCTCGAGCAGAGCCTGGCCAGCTCCCTGTGCCCCTCCCTGGTGCCTTCCTCGGCCAAAGTGCGAGTGCGGCTCCTGGCTCTGCGGCACGGCAGGGACACGTGCCTAGGGGGCCTTGTGCACACCCCAGGAGCCACCAGCAGCGTCCCGTCTCTCCCTGCCTCTTGGGGACAGACCTGAGAATAACCTGAAAACGTCCCCACCCTACCCTCAAGGGCGCCACACTGGTCACACCCAGAAAAAAAAAAAAAAAAAAATTGATAAAAAAAGGAGCAAAAATGCTGCTGTCTCCAGGAGTCCCACAGCCGCGTGGGGCTGGTCCCTTGGCGTCCGCTGTCCCCAAAGGTCACTGGAGCCACCCAGCTGCGCTGTGCTGGCCTGATGGGGACCCAGGTTCAGGGACTCAAAGGGAGCCCCCCAGAGGGACAAATGAGGAACAGCAACTCGGGCACCGCATGGGCTGGGGGTCTCTGAGACCCACAAAGCCAGGTGAATTTGTTTTACTCTTTTCTTCAAAAAAAGAAAAAAAAATTAGGCACTTCCCAGGGTGGGCAGCCCAGTGCCACCACCCCCACTTCTCAGAGTCCAGAGGGGGCCAGGGGCTGCCGGCACAATAACTTAACAGGAGGACGAGGCAGCCCGGCTCCAGGCCCGCACCGCATCCCAACACAGGGGCAGTGACAGGGACCAGGGCAACATCGCAGGCACGCGCACACTGGCATCTCAGCTGTGTCATTTTGTTTTCCTCATTCTTGTAGAAAAAAAAAATTCAAGCCCCAAGTCTAGGTGGCTGCCACCCAGGAGGTGCACGGAGAGACGCAGCCCCCGGTCACACCAGGTTGTACTCCTTCAGGTTCAGCTGCAGGATGGTGTCCTTGACAGCCGCGAACACAAAGCGGATGTTCTCCGTGTCCGTGGCACACGTGAAGTGCGAGTAGATGATCTTGTCACTGTCAGGGTTCAGGTCCACGAACATCTTCAGGATGAACTCACGAGCAGCCTGCGCGTCCCGCTGTGGGCCTAGGGGGATGGGAAAGACCCCGCTCTGAGCGCACCCCAGGGGCAGGGGCTGCCCCAGAACCCAGCTGCAGCCAGGGCTGGCGGCCCCGCCCTCACCAGCTCGGGACCACCCCACCCCTGGCTCAGGCTCTGGCAGGCCTTCCTGGCCTCATCGAGTCCGTCCCCACTCTCCCTACCCTAACCCAGAGCACCCACAGGGGTCCCCACCCCCACTCGGCACCCACAGGGCTGCAGCTGCAGGCCTGGCTCACCATCAAACTCCGGGAAGTAGTCCACCAGGTGGGAGCAGAGGATCTTGTCCTCCAGCAGGTCCTTCTTGTTGAGAAAGAGGATGACGGAGGAGTTCTGGAACCAGGGGTAGGTGATAATGGTCCGGAACAGCGCCTTGCTCTCCTCCATGCGGTTCTGCAGGAGGCACGGCATTGGCCAAAAGCGAGAGGCTGACGCCCCGCCCCGCCCCGCCCCCCCGCGCAGCCCGGCGCCCAGCTGGCCGCACCTCGTTGTCCGACTCTACCAGGACCTGGTCGTACTCGCTGAGGGCCACCAGGAACATGATGGAAGTCACATTCTCAAAACAGTGTATCCACTTCCGGCGCTCAGACCTCTGCCCGCCCACGTCCACCATCCTGGAAGAAGCTCAGCGTCAGACTCTGCCATGGCGCCAGGAGCTCCCCGACTGGCCCGGGTCTCCCAGGACAGCAGTACCATGGCATGGAGCTCGTGCGCACACCTGCCCTGGCCTTACAGCATCACCAGGAGACCCACAGTGCCCGCTGCTCGCTACTGCAGCGGGCTTTTAAGTCCCGTCCTTGGGCCAGACGCTGTTTCCTCCACCGGCCTGGGTGTGCAGGGCAGGCCCCTCAGAACCACAGGCAGAGACTGACCCAGCATTTTCCTGCCCTGCGACCACTCAGAAGGGCCAGGGCCTGGCCAGGGCACAGATGCCCAGTGGACTGGGACAGCCGACGCCCGCAGTGCTGAGGGTCCCGAGCACAGGACAGGTGCTGTGCACAGGCCTTTGCCACCGGGAGGGCTGATGCACAGCGTTAGCTACCAGGTGGGCCCAGGCGGGCTGCGGTCCTTGTGTGGGAGGACGTGGGTGACCATCTAGTGCCAGACAAGGAGTAGCCTAAGGGGCAAAACCAGCAAGGGAGCAGGAACAGGACCAGGCCAGCAGGAGGGAGACTCCCGAGGCGACATGGAGAACACAGGGGATCCTCAGGGATTCGGGCGCTTCCTGTGTGAGGAGGCACTCGGAGGAATTGGAGGGCCGGGGACCCTGAAGGACAGGAGGGTGATGATGGGCTGCCCTGAGGAGACAGCGAGGCCCTCCCAGGCCTGGCGTCCTCTCGAAGAGGGGAGGTCTAGGTGCAGATGGGGACACAGGAAGCACGCAGTGACAACAGAGGGGAGGTGGGTGGAGCTTCTCTATGTCAAGCACACTGAGGACTGGGCCAGGATGGCTCCAGGGTGGATGGGGCACAGCCAGCCGGTTCCCCCGGACCACAGACACTGGACCTGGGACCAACAGGAGGAACCTGGGTGCCCAGCTTTGCCCGCAGCAGCTGGAGCACTGTGTGCATGGGCAGCCTGCTGGGTCCCTGCTCTTCCCTCTCTAGGCACCTGAAGATGATGTTCTCCAGGTCGAAGGGGTACTCGATGATGCCCGTGGTGGGCACGCGGACCCGAAGCACGTCCTGCTGCGTGGGCAGGTAGCCCGAGGTGGCAATGCGGTCCACGTCCATTAGGTAGCTGCAAGACAGCAGGCGAAGTGACCCTGGTGTCAGGCACCTCCCGCCCCAGGCTCGGGGAGCCGGAGCCCTCACTCCCCAGGAGCAGCAAGGCAGCCAGGCAGGGTGTGGTCGCCCCAGGCACTGCTCAGTCACAGCAGGAGGGAGGTGGCAGCCCCGGAGCCCAGGGTCGGTGGCGGGCCGTGGGACCTGCAGGGACGGGCGCCACTCACTACTTGGCGGAGTCTGAGAGCTGGTACTCGCGCCGCCGGTCATAGCACTCCTGGATGCCCGGGTCGCTCCACAGAGTCTTGATGGCACTGACGTACTGGTGCTCGAACGTGGTCACCTTCTCCACATCCACCTCACGGATGAGCAGCGCATTGGCCTGCGGGGAGAGGAAGCTGGCAAGTCGCCATGCTGGGCTCCAGGGGGGACACAGGAATTGACTGGGGAGACAGCCTCCTCCTCCAGGAAGGGCTGGCCCAACACAGCGTGACAGGGGGGCACGGGGTGGGCAGTGGTCACCAGCAGCACGGCCCCAGTCCACAAGTGGACATACGGAGTCACGCTGGGTACCAGACTCCAAGGCCTGTCTTCGGCCTAGTGCCCCTCCTCTAACCAGCCAGCATCTGCTGGACGCCATCTGGCGGCGGCACCTGCACAGCACAGCAGGCGCCAGGCCCCCTTCTCGCAAGGCAGCATCACAGCCAGGCCCCGGCCCCTTCCCTGCCAGCAAAGGGAGATGACTAGAGCCGGGCGGGCAGGCACACTCACGTATGCAGGCTGCCCAGCGCAGGTGACACTGAGGAGACACTGAGGCTGCCCCAAGGCAGGGCCACGGGGTGTGTGTGTGTTTAGGACAGACATCCAGACAGAATCCAAAAGGGGAGCAAGGGCTGGCTCCTTCCCTGTACCTCCACTGTCAGCCGCCCTCAGGCAGCCAGGGCTGGCACACCAGGCACCAGGCCACCAGGCACCATCTCTGCAGATGCCACCATCCCTGCACCGTTGGGGTGGGATCAACTACTTTTTCTGAAAAGAGGCCAAACAGCAGCGGGAGCCTTGTAGCTGGCCACACGCCCTCCCTCTTGAGACCCCGCTCTCAGGCGGGGCACAGCAGCCTGCCCGAGACGTACCCAGCGCGGTGCCAATGACCTTCACTCATGACAGACACTGTGGCCCGTATCTGTCCACCTAGCATCTGGAGGTGAGGTCAAGGACCCAAGTTTCAGTCAACCCTGGGCAACTTAGTGACTTAGGGAGATCCTGTCTCAAAAGTGGGGGGAGCTGGAGATGTAACTCAGTGAAGACTGTGGGTTTAGGCCCCAGTACAGCAAAAACAAAAAACAGAATGCTCGCAAATGTGCCTAAACCTGACGGTGTCCGATGTGGACACGGCCCGGGCCAGATGTGACCTAGCTTCTTGGCTAGATATAGCAGGGACGCTGCGGAGAGCCCAGGGCAGGGCAGCCCAAGATACAAGGGGCAAGAAATCCCCCCAGACCACACTGGGGACAGCTGGCCCCTGACCTAACACTGCAGCTCTGTGACTATATAGGTCCGCAGTGACCTGAAATTGGGGCACGAGGAGGAAGATTCGAATCACATACACGCCAGAAATCTGCCTGATTGGCCTTTGACTCAAACTGAACAGAGTAATTTGAACCACGTTTGGACAAGGACAGACTCCCATACCAAACACCAGCCCCAGGCAGGTTTCCAGAGCTGAATCACAGGCCGCTGAAGGCAGAGCTATAGAAGCCAACCAGCTGCCCTGGTTGTGCCAGGGCAGAAGAAGGGGTCAGCAGAAGTGTGCCACGGAGGGCCCAGGCATGGGCAAGGGACACAGAGCTATAGCCAGGGTTGGAGCCTGGTGGCTCCTTCCAAGGGTCTGCCAACTCCCACCACCGGGTCTCCATCCAGAGGGATGTGAGGCACACGCCTCCTCCCACCTACCCTGTGCTCACAGCAGCCGGCCTCCCGCAGCCACAGCCCAAAGCGGCCCATGTCCCTTCAACTGGTGAACAGGCATGCGCAGTGTCACTCAGGCAGCGCAGGAGCAAGGCTGTGACACTGGCCAGAGTATGGACGGACCTGGAGGACTCTGTGCCCAGTAAGACACCAGACACAAGAGGCCGCACACCGCAGGCTCTACGGCCAGGAAACGCCCAGGACAGGGGACTCCAACCAGAGACAGGAAGTGGACTCAGTGATGCGGGGCTGGGGAAGGGATGGGTAACTGCTCATGGGGCTGGATGGGCTCCCTAATGGGATTATGGAATGTTCTGGAACTAGACAGTGGTGATGTCTGTACAATTCTCTGAATGTATTAAAAATCACTGAAAAGCCTATAATCCCAACACTGAGAAGCTAAGGCTGGAGGATCTCAAATTCAAACCCAAGGGCCGGGCATGGTGGTGCACACGGCTGTAATCCCAGCACTTGGGAGGCTGAGGCAGGAGGATCAGTGTGAGTTTGAGACCAGCCTGGGCCACAAAAGTGAGCTAAAGGCCAGCCTGAACTGGGTGACGAGACCCTGTCTCGAAAAGACAAAAAAACAAACAAACAACAAAACAGCCAAAACCAAAGCGCACCAGACCTCCAGGGAGCTGGCGCACAGGTGAAGTGTGGCACATGAGGTGTTCCTCAGATCCACCTTTAAATAGACAAGAGGGAACCGCAGGCCCACGGGGTCACGTGGTCCCTGGGGCGGAGAGCTGACTCCCAGGGGCCCCGGAGCTCACCTCGTTCTGCTCATACTTGTAGAGGATCTTGAGTGTGTCCATGGCACGGATCATGGCCTGCATGGCAGTGAAGATGTTCTGGTAGACCAGCTTGGTGAAGCCGCGTTTGTCCTCCTCCGAGTAGCCAGCGCCGTGGATGATGCGCATCTGCTTGATGAACGTGCTCTTGCCGCTCTCACCCGTGCCTGCCGGCAGGGTGGTGGTCAGGGTAGATGCTCTGCAGCCCACCCTCACCATGGGCCCAAGCAGCCCACTGACCTCCACCCTCCCAGGCCTTGAGCCCATGGTCAAATCAGGTTGTGCTGCTGTCACAGCATATGGGGCCCAAGAACTTGTGAGCCAGCCCCACAGGCTTCCTGTGAACAGGGTGGCAGTGACACTCCCAGGGGTCTTCCTGGAAGTCACTCTCACAGCCTCTTGTCCCCCCCATGGCTGGGTCACCCTGGAGTCCACCAGCCCTAGCAGTGGCCCCTGTGCCTGTATGTCCTCTGCCCTGAACCCACAGCCCTATGACCTCCCGTGCCCAGGGTCCTCTCAGATGCCACACGCTACCTGCCCACTTGGTGATGGCCTGGTTCCCACCCCCACACCCCTGGACCTCTCCAGTAGGGGATAGCACATCTGCCCCAACACAGTTCTGAACCTCATCCTCTCAGCTCCTAGCCCATCCTCATCTTCTGTCACCCACACTTCCAGGGGTCTGCAGCTGCACCCCAATCCTCGTGAGCACTGCCTGCTGCTCTCTCCTCACTGCCCCAATATGTACTGCAGAGAAAACTCAGGGTGTCACACTGAGCTCTGTTCCCAGCCCTTTCTATTTTTTTATTTTGAGACAGAGTCTCACTACCTGTCCAAGGTGCCCAGGCTGGGCTCCAACTTGTGATCTTCCTGCTTCAGCCTCCCACTGTGCCTGGGCGGCAGCAGTGCACCATTCCAAGCTCCAAATACAAGGAATGAACACCAGCGAGTGTCCTGCGCTTCTGAGCCCCACAAACGGGGTAGTAATGAGGGTGGCTCTCCTGGGCCCGGGGTGATTTCCTTCTGCAGCCGGACACCCACCACATCCAGGGAGCAGCTCGAGCCCCTTGGAGACTTGGGACCTCATGTCACTTGTCTCACTGCACGTCCCAGAGCCTATCTTTGTTAATTCTGTCCCTGCATCTGCCTAAGCCTTGCCCACCCGAGCCTGCCCCTGCCTGGGGTCCGACAACCCTGCTGGAAGGTACTACCCCGTTTGTGGGGCAGTGCCTAGTGTAGGCCACTGTGCAGGTCCCTGCTGAGCAGCCCTGCAGGGAGCCCAGCATGACAGTGGCTGCAGACAGCCCTGTTCCCACTTCCTAGGGACCGACAAGGGCCCCTCATAAGGCACTGATATGTCCTGTCCCCAGGGAGAAGCCTGGTGGTAGCACCCCTCACGCCAATGCTTTGGCCAGAAGCCTTATGGGCAGCAGAGCTCTGTAGCTCAGGACACTTTACCTGCGCCCCAAGTGCCAACCCACCCAGAGCTGAGTGCAGCTGAGCCGTGCCGCACCCTGCTGTGGGGAGTCAGAATCACCTGGGAAAAGCAGAGGTTCCCCAAGAGCTCTGTTTCTGAGGGGCCTATCCAGAATAAAGAGCTCAGGCTGTCACGGCAGGGCAGTCCCAGCCTGCCTCCTCTGTCCTGAGCACGCTGGCCTTACCCACAGAGACCACGCAGCCCGGACAGAGGGAGAGGCAGGGGCGTGAGGCAGCCCCTCCCCCCCAGCTGGGCTCCACACTGGGTGGCTCCCCAGCCCTGTGCTCTGTGGGCCTCCTGGCCCCTGCAGGATGCTGGGCGGCATCCTCTGCCTCTGCCTGCTCCTCGGCAGAGCTTCCCCAGTGCGACAGCCACAGATGTCTCCAACACCGTCCAGCACTGCTCAGAGTCAGGATCACTCACTACTGCCAGGATGCAATTTAGAAAAGACCCTGTGTGTCAGCCTGAGGCAGCATCTCACCTGGACAAGCAAAGACACACCTGCTCAGTGCCAGGCTGCGCGCCAGGCTGAGGCACTGGGACCACTACCAACCTAAGCACAGGCTTCCCAGGCCACAAAGGCTGCAGCTCTGACTTGGAAAAGCTCGGTTCGACAGGCCAAGGACACTGAAGACACCTGGCGCGGCTGCTGCCCAGGCCAGAGTGGAACTGCCCCATGCTGCATTTATGTTTTATTTCACAGAGCAGATGGCCATCACTACAACGGCTCTCCAAGGCCCTCGCGTGGCTCCCAACCGATTCTGAGCTGCTGCCAAGGGGGTGCACGCACACCTGGACACTCTGCAAGCCCCTTCCCGCACCATGCCACCGCCATGCCACCACGCACAGGACACAGGCATGGTCCAGGGCAGGCTGAGAGGGCAGGGCAGGAGTGTGCTTGGGGACATGGTGACCGGCTGCCCTGGACACTGGGATCTAGGGTTCTCGTGGGCTAGGAAGGTGGGGCTGGCCTGGGCCTCAGCACCTCTGTGTCTCTGTTCCCGGGGCCAACAGTGACAGAGGCCAGCAATGACCGCAGCAGGAGGCAAGGCCAGAGGAGCCAGGTCCAGCTGGCTGGGGCTTCTGGCCACCACAGGGCACCTGCCCACCAGGAAACAGCTGGTGCCAGGCCCAGGCACGGCTCTGGCTGACAGGCTGTCACAGGTGCCCTGGCCCCACCTCTCATCCGTGCTGCCCATCTCCCAGAGCCAACACAGCCCGTCACCCTGGGAGCTGGAACAGAGGTCCCACAGACCACAGAGTCACACCCGACTCTCCAGAGCCTGCAATGCTGTCCGAGCCCACACCCAGGGGTCTGGCTGAGCATGCCATCCCCACACTGCCCAGCTTGCCCAGCTCAGCCTGGCTCCAGAGTTACCCCAGAGAGCAAGGGCAGCTCTGTGTGCCGCCATCGGCCTCCAGGGCCCAGAGTGAGGGGCTGCAGGCAGGAGGCGCTCCAGAGTGTGGTCACTGCCCACGGGGGTGGCACCAGAGACTGCTCTGCCCCCTCTGACACCTGCACCAGGTGAGGTCCCTGGACACCAAGTACAAAGCTGAGCTCCTCACTCCGGCCTCCCACAGGGGTACGGGTGTCCCACGTACCTACAAGCCACCCCCAGCCGGAGTGCTCTGTGACAGCACCCCGCATGAGACAACGACAGAATCTCGGAAATGCGAGATGTGGTGGTAGCCAGGGTCAGGGAGGGGGCAAAAGGGCCTGGGGAGGATGCACTGCCAAGTGACCTAGCAGTGGCCTTGGACACCCACAGTGGCTGGCTGAGCAGTGACTACTGATGGAGCCCCTACTCCACAGAAATCTAAGGCAGGAAGCACCAGGGTCCTACCCAGGGGATGGCAGAAGCGGGGGCCCCTCCACAGGGTGGCCCCTGGGCAGAGCCCCACTGCCCCTGTGAACTCAGAAGCCAGCCCAACACACTGCCACACAGACGCTAGGGAGAAGGCCCTCCATGGGCCTGCAGGGCCCAGAGGCACCCAGAGGGGCTTGCTGTTACCACTGGCAGGGACCAACTTGCCCTTGAAGACTGATCACTCTGTGATAGGGTGGCACGGGGCATCGATGGCACAGGCAGCCTCACACTGTCCAAAGGCACAAGGTCAGAGGTCACTGCACAGCTGCCACCATGGAGGGCCCACCCAGGAGGTGACCATCACAGCCACTCCCATCCATTTGACAGGCTGGGAAACTGAGGCACAAGCAGTTACACGGCCTCCCTGAGGTCACACAGCTGCTAAAGGCAGGCTCGGAACACATTCAGCCTCTTCCTTCTAGACCAGGCCACCTGTTTCCCTGTCTCACGCAGGCCCTGTGGGGACACAGCCTCTCTGCCAGCCCCAGGCCTCACGTAACATCGGGAGGCCCTGATCTTGCAGATGGGCCAGGGCCAGGAGCATCCACCCACGCGCTGGCCGTCTGCCGGCCTCCCTGGTGACAGCGATGAAGACTGACCAGGCTGCCATCACTCAGCCCGTACCTTTTGGTGACACTCATCCCCGCAAGCTGGGGTCCAGCGCCTCTAGGACCTGGTGGGTGGCTCCCGCCACCACAGCTAAGCTCGGAGCCGACCGTGGGCGGGACCCAAGCCAGCAGCTGACAGAGCCAGGTCTTCTGGAGTACAGAGTTCCGGTCCCAGTCAGGCACCTCACAGCTCTGGGCCTCGAGTGGGAGCAGCACACAAGGCGGGGTGAGCTCACTGCGTCATCCCAGATATGATCTGGGACGCAATGGGGATGGGGGGGCTACAGTCTTCTGCGGGGGTCACCTCATCCACTAAAGGTCTCCCCCAGGCCATCCTTCCTCAGGAGGAACCAAGCACAACACATGAGTGTTCAGGGACACGCGAGACCCAGAGAATGACCTTGCCCCGGTGTCCCCAGTGTGCAGAGTGCTATAAGCCAACAGGTGTCCGTGTGGGTTCACTGAGGTTCGACATTAGTCCTCAACTCACAGGACTTCTCCTTGGGGAAACTGAGGCACAGACTTGACATCATTCAGTCACCAGCAAAGATCTGAACCTAAGGCTGAGGATACCCAAGGGCCCACAGGGCTGGATGCTCTGGACAGACTCAGGGCTGTCCCGACAGGGCTGGAGGACACAGCCAGGCCCAGGCGATCATCCAGGCCTAGACTACAGAAGTGGCAGATGCTGCTGGCAGGAAGGGCAGCCCCGCGGGCAAGGGCCCAGCCACCACAGTGCACCCGATATGAGGATGTGCCCACCTGGGATGGAAACCAGGACTCTGCTAAGGACCCAGGGGCACCTGACAGGTCCCACCTAGCCACAGGGAGGGGACAAGAGCTCCTAGGGCCCCCAGCTGTGCTGGGGCAGGTGCCTGTGGACAGGCCGCACTCCTGGCAGTAGGGTTCCACTCCACCACAGTGCCTCTGAGTGGCCTGGTCCCCAAGGCACAGGACATCGTGGTGAAAATCAGCACCAGCACGGGCACTTCCTCCACACCCGGCGACAGCAGCGTGTGGCAGGAAAAGCCTCCGGGACCCGTGACCTGTGCACTCAAGAGTTTAGGGCCCACAGCCGGCCGCGCCCCAGTCACCTGGGCTCCAGGACAGGACGGGCCCTCCCAGGCAGGAGTGGCCTCTGCCCCAATCGGCTCAGGGGCTGGGCCTGAGGCTCTGCAGGGAGGGCAAGGGACACAGGGACAGCACGGGAGCTCTGGTGACAATAGGTCTCTTTGGTGCCCTCAGAACTGCACCAGAGAAAGCAGCCCAGGGCAGAGAACAACTCCATGTGCAGCAGAGCTACATGGGGGAGGGGGAGCTCTGTGGCCAATTAAGACCCTTCAGCTCCCACCAGCTACGGGGACATAGTGGGGACACGCAGGAGCCCTCCCAGAAACCAGCAGCAACCTCTGAGCCCCTCAGTGCCCAGGGCACACCCAGCCTCCCAGGGCCGGATCCAGCCTTTGGCTGCCGGGTGGCCGGTGGGCGGCGGGCGGACAGGAAGCCGGCGGAGCGAACCGCCCTGCTTTATTTAGAAAGCTCTGCGCTGCTCGCTCAGCCCTGCTAGCGGCACAGGGCCTGCAGGACCCAGCATTCCCAGGCAAGTCTTCACTGTCCAAGCGCAGCTTGCCTGTGGGCAGGGGCGCCACAGCCTCAGTACCAAGTACAGCACGGGACAAAGGCCCGGTGCTCAGCCCCACACGCCGTGGGGCCCCAGAGCCAAGCGCTCCAGGCTGGAGCAGCCGTCCTGTGCCCACAGCCCCACCAGCAAGACTGTTAGACTAGGTGAGCCTGGACTAGGACCCCAGGGAAGTCTGAGATACGTTTACAGATTCACCCATACACGAACAGGGCGTGGGGCCCTCCAGTAAAACCATTCTTGCCCCCAGCATCCACGCAGGTTACGCCCCAGCTTCCCACCAGAGCTTCCCATCTTATGTCACCCTATGGTTAAGTCTCAAATGGGGAGATCTGCCCCCAGGGGACATCTGTAGTCATCACAACTGGGAGGCCCTGGCCCAAGCCAGTGGAGGCCAAGGATACCCCAAAGAGACACGCTGGGGACAGCCCACCTGACGAGGGGTGCTGAGCCTCCTCCTGCCCAGATGATCAGAGCCACGCACTCACACAGCCAGAGGCAGTGGGCGGACAAGGTGCCCAGAACCACCTGCTCACAAGCATGCAGCTAGGCAGCGCCCTCAGGGCCTAAGAGGCTGAATCAAGAGCATCCAGTCACCCCCTTGTAAGGAAGCTCCAGGAGACAGGAGGATTGGGACTCCCACAGCTAAGTGACAGGATGAGGACAGTTCAGGCGAAAGCACACATCTCAGCCCTGCTAGCCACAGTGTGTCCCTCCAAACAGGGACAGCACTTGCTCAGGGCAGCCAAATGAGGACTGTCCCCACAGCAGGGGCAGAGCCTATTCAATTATCAGCCAGGTCACAAGAGTACTCCCCACAAGGGTCCTCAACCTGCCACCTAAGACTGTGCTCATGGGAAGTTTTCTGAGGTGTCTTTGGCTCTTGTCACCTCAGGGCCCAGGCCAACATCAGCTCCTCAGTGAAGCCTCCCCACCCATCCCTAGCACATCCTTGGACTCCATGGGCCTACAGCTCACGCAACTGTCTTCCTAGGTCACATGTGTCACCCTTACTGTCCAGCCTGCCTGGCCCTGCCATGCCCTGACCTCAACCTCCCAGACAGGTGCGAGATCCCAGTTTCGTAGGACGGGGGTGCAGGGTGGGGCAGACACAGACACAGGTGCCCCGCAGCCACAGGTGGGCGGTAAGCAGCAAAGACTAAAGGGCTTCCACGCTGGCCCCAGCCTCTGCACTCCAGGCACTCAGCGGGGCTGCGGACACCAGAGCCTGGCCATGACCTTGAACTCCTGTCAACCTCAAACTCCACACAGGATGGATGCACAGGGAAGAAGATGCGCCCAGAGGCTACACAGGCACCGGGCAAGGCCATCCAGCACAACTGCACATGGTGCTGATTTCTAACTCCCTAGGCCCAAAAGAAAGCCCCTCCCCCCCAAAAAAGGGAAAGCTTCCACCCACCGCCAAAGCCAACTGTACTCCAGACAACCACACCTTGGGCCCACCTCAAACCCTGCAAACCACCCAGCAAACCCGGCTGCAAAGTCACCCCTCCACCCACCTGTCTCTCTTAGAAAGAAGGCCTGTCTTAGAGCCTTTAGATGACTCGCAAGACATTTAAGAAAAATAACCAGGAGGGCAGTTTGTCCATTGCACCTCTACCCGGGGCCCCAGGAGCTGTGCAAGACCTGCGGCAAATAAGAGAGAATTCCTGCCCCCAACACCAGCGGCCCAGGGGCCCATCTGCCCCCAGGCCCCTCCAGGCAGCCCTTCGTCCCTCCCGCCCAGGAAGTCTGCCTCAGAGCCCTGTGCAGAGACTCCTCACCCTTTTCAGGGTCCCAAAGTAGGGGACACAGGTAGGGGCTGCGGGCAGCACACAGCTTCTATTTTGCATGTAAACCACAGCAGGGGACAGTCCTTCCTGGCCCTTATTTGGGGTGACAACACTTCCGACAGCTGAGGCACTGGCCCAGGCTACAGGTCAGCCTCAGAGAGACAAAAATCACACGGGGAAGCCTCTCTGGGGAGGCAGAAGGAGCAGAGCAGACCACATGGCTCCACCGGGCCACTGGTGGACAGGGCTCGGGTGGCCAGGCAGGAGGCCATTCTGACAACCTGTGCCTGAAAACAGAAACTCAGAAGGAAAGGACTTGGTTTGCCTGCAGAGAAAGGGGATAAAGGGCAGTGACCCTCAAGAGTGGGGGGAGGCTGCTGAACTCAGTGAACAAATGAGCAGACACCAGATCTGGGAAGTGATGGAGAGTAAGTGTGGGCCCTGAGGAAGTGCATGGGATGGGAGTGGGGGGCTGCAGAGGGCAGATCCCCATCCATGGGTTCTGGGAGCCAACGCAAACAGGGCAGCTCGCTGACCTGGAAGGATGCAAGAACTCGACCTGGACGGCAAAGCAAGGGCTGACCTCAAAGCACCCTGGGCCGAACCTGGTTGGAAGAGGCAGGAAGTACAACAAAGGGCTCCAGAGGTCCTGAGCTGAACCCCACAGGCAAGGACTGGCCACAGAAAGTGTAGCTGATTAACACAGGCAGAGGAATCCAGAGGGAATACGGACACCAGTCCTGACCACAGAGGGTTCCGGCTGTACCCTAAGGGAGCAGCCATCCTGCTCGGCACGTTAGGAGCCGGCTGCGGAGGGATCTGCTCAGACCTGGAGAGTTCGGGGCCAACCTGGACAGCACAGGCAGGTCTGCCCTGGAGCGCTCTAGGACAGGACAGAGGCAGGCCACACGCAAAGCAAACCACGGAGGAATGTGGGATGCCCTGGACAGCTGACCGCCGTGGGATCTGGGCCACCCTGGCCACCACAGACAGGGACCGACCCCCGCGGGATCCGGGCCCCACTCACCGAGCAGCAGCAGCTTGAGCTCGCGCCGGGCGTCGCGCTTGTCTCGCCGCAGCTGCTTCTCTATCTCCGCGTTGATGCGCTTGGACTCCTTTACCTCGTCGCTCAGGCAACACGCCATCATGGACTCCAGAGTCATCGTTCCGGCCCCGGCCGCTGCCGGCCGCCCCCCGACCCGCCTGGCCTGGCTTGGCCCGGCCTGCCGGAGCCGCTTCGGCCGCGCCCGGCCCCGCCCTCGGCCCGGGCAGCCGTTCGGCCGCCGCCGGTGCTCACTCCGTCGCGCCGCTGAGAACCCCACCGCCGCCCGCGCTGCGCCGCGCCCGCCGCCAACCGCAGCCGCCGCGAACGAGCGACGGCGCCGAACAACCTAGCGGTGTGACGCGCTGCGACGGACAGGCGACGCGGCCAATGGGGGTGGTCGGCGGCCGACACACGCGCCGCAAGGGTGGGATTAGCGGGCCGGCCGCGGGGGCGGAGCCCGGGCAGGAGCGGAGGGGCAGGGGTGGGGCCGGGCGGGGCGGGGCAGCTGCGTGTTTGGTTGCGCCGACGTGGGAAGGCGCCGCGCCTCCGGGAGCCGGGAGTGGCCGCTCGGGATTGTGGGAATGTGGAGGACCAATCCGTCGCGCTCTTCCGGGCTACCGCACTCACCTGGCCTAGCCGACCGCCGCAGCCTGCGCTGAGCGTTTTGCACCCAGCTTGCCTGGCTTCAAGCGAACCTTCACTGTTTATTCCTGGAACAAGTCTTAGTGAACGCCTAGGGTATGCAGGCATTAACGCGGCGCCTGCTTTATAAACCTGCCATCTCTAGACCAGGTCCAGATCAGCAGTTAATGCAGCATCTGGCATAGACGAGACAGGACACAGCATGAACTGATTGACTACTCAACACCAGGCTTTGATGCAGCTACCACCTGCTGTACATGGGACACGCAGGCTAAATAATAACGCAGCACCAGGTATAGACAGACAGGACGCAAGCTGAAGTCTGCCGCGTGCTCGATGGGCCAAGTACTAATGCATACAGGAGATGTGCATTCAGAGCACCTGTTGCTTGCCCGACATAGACTAAGCATTAATACAGCCCCTACTGAATGCCATACATAGACCAGACAGTGATGCAAACCTGGCTATATACCAGGCACTGACCAAGCATTAAAGAAGCATGTGCTGTGAGCCGTGGCGTCGCATACCTATAATCCCAGCACTCGGGAAGCTGGGGTAGGAGGATTGCCAGGCCAGCCTGCCTGAACGAAGATAGAGACCTGATATGTGGGCATGCAAGGGATATGACACTCCAGCGTGAAGCTGTCCTGCCATCCACAGCAGAGCCCTACTAAAGTATGTTCATTTCTTTTTTCCTTTTCTTGTAGTGCTGGTGTTGGAACTTACCCAGGGTCTTTGCACCCACAGAGCTAGTCTTCTCCACTGAGCCGTACTCCCAGCCCACCTAGCACATTTTCTGTTATTTTTTGCAGAACTGGGGATTGAACTTAGGCCCTTGCGCTTGCCAGGCAAGCGCTCATTCTACTGAGCTATCTCCCCAGCCCCTTACACCTAGCACATTTTCTATCTGGCTTCTTACAGAATGAGACCTAAGTACACACTAGGAGCTCAATACTATTTTTGTCTTTGAGGCAGGGGCTCGCTATGTAGCGCAGGTTAGCCTTGAACTCTCTCCATAACCTGGCTGGCCTTGAACTGAGGGCGATCCTCCTGCCTCAGCCTCCCGAGCGCTGGGGTGGCATGTGTGCACCACCATGCCTGGCTAATCAATGTACATTGATTGAAGAGAAAAAGCATTTAAAAGACTGGAGCATTGTTGAGGCCAGAACCCCACTGTGAAGAGGAGGACCCCAGGAGCTCTGCACAGGACTCTGGCCCTGAGCCTGCAGAATCCTGTCCACCCTGCCCAGGCCCCAGCCCCCAGCCCCCGTACCCCACCACCCTGTCCTGCCGGCTGCACCTCGGTATGCCTTGAGATAAGGGGTGCAAGGCGGGTCAAAGTCTCCATTTATGAGTTGATTGGGAGATTATCTCCTCGAAACTCCTGTCTCTAAGGCCTTTGTCCCTGCCTTGGCAGGACACAGGCAGGGGAGGGGCTCCCGTGAATTGATTAAATCTCCATTGCAGGGAGCGAAACAGCAAAGCCAGCAAAGCCTGGAGCGAGAGCACCCATGGAGGCTGAGGCAGGAGGCTCGCAAGGCCCTGTACACAGTAGGTGCTCGGTAAACACGGAGGGCTTCAAGTCCCCAGTGGCCTCTCTCCCTGCTGCTCGCAGGCACAGCTGTGTCTGCACTTTGTGGGCCACGCTGAACACTGCCCTCGGCGCTAACCGGAGAGGAAGTGGCTGGGGCAGCTCCCTCTCCCGGGTCCTGCCCAGCGCTGGTGCCACCCCTGCCTGCATCCCTTCCTGGGCAGCTGCCTTGTTCCATACACACTTCAGTGTCACCCACCATTCTGTCTCCAGACCTGACCTGGCCTGGCTCCACACTTGGGGTCCGCTGTACTGGGACTTCCTGCATTGGGGTCTCATGGGCTCTCACCTTCACCGTGGCCAAAACTGGGCTCTAGTTTACTCCCAAAGGCTTTATCCCAAATCCTCCATCCCTAAGCAGGGTGTGGTGGCACATACCTGTAATGGTACCACTCAGGAGGCTGAGGCAGGAGGATCGCCAGGAGTTTAAAGCCAGCCAGGGCTAGGCCATGTGTGGTGGTGCACGCCTGTAATCTCAGCCCTTGGGAGGCTGAGGCAGGAGGATCAGTGCAAGTTTGAGACCAGCCTGGGCTACAAAAGTGAGCTCAAGGCCTGAACTGCATAGCGA
>PVKN010013129.1:0-20163 GCA_004027915.1 Capromys pilorides | reverse complement strand
TCGCCCAGGGCTTTAATATCAATCCTCCAGTACAAGACCATCAAGTTATCCTTTCATATAAATGTATTTTATCTTCTCCATTTAATGACAAGTTTGTCATTGTGCTCTACAGATCCTTTTGAGCTGGCTATTTTGGTGAGGTGAGGAGGCTGGATTATTTCCCTCTAGACTCTTTTAGATTAGATATTGCCTTTAATAAATGAAATCTGACACTATATGGCAATGAATGGAGCATTAAAAAAACCCAGAAATTTTCTAAGTTCTATAAATAGCCTCAGATAAAGAAACCAGCACCACTGCTAAGAGATTTTGGTGGAAGACACTCCACACTAAAGAACAAATTTTTATCTGATATGCAGCCTTCTGGTAAGAAGCCTTCCCAAGCCAGTATCTTTGAAACTTCACAGCATAATAGCACACTATCTGCATAAGTAGGATGATTTGTATGCAGATGAATTTTTGTGATTTTAATATTATTCATCCAAAACTATTTCTTGTGTATTCTTGTAACTTACTAGTATAGAAGCATAGCTAACAGTCAGCAAAAAAATATTTCTCCACACCTCAACATTTTGGGAAGTAGAATTTAGGACTTTGTGAAGACCACAGCTGACAACTGAAAATTTCTGAGGATGTCAGGAGGTTGTACATAAGTCCTGTACTGAAGGTTGGGAATTTCTCAATACTAATTGAGTGACTCAGACGTGTCCAGATAGATACACTCTAGACATGGCATGATTGAACAGTACGCCTAGTGTGGAAGACTGAAATATTTGTCCTTTCCTTTTTCAACCCTAAAAATTTATCATTACATCATTGAATGTCATTTACATATCATTACATCATTTGAATATCATTTAATGCACATAAAGAATATTAAAAATGCCACTGAATCATGACTAGTACACACTGGGATCCCAATAGTGCTATTTATAGAATTATGCTAAGAACATTATGTTCACCCAAGTAATGCTGTTCATTTAAAATCTTGTCTTCCTGGATGTAGCAACGCTTTCTATAATTTAAATTTAAATTAATATTTGAATTTCTTGTTAGAAACAAGAATTTTCTAACAAATGATTCTTTTTCTTCCTGCATAGCATGAGCTTCATTTGCTTCATTGTCATCAAATTTTATACTCTCTTTGCAAATTAATGCCTCCATTTACATCCAAAGGACAGCCATCTTTCATGAGGAAACTAAGGCTTACAACTTTGAATTGGTCTAATGTACATTACTATTCCCTCTACTGGGCTTTTAAGATTTCTAGAAAGGGAATGCAAATTAAATTGTGTGAAGAAGAGACAAATGTCTTTCATTCATAATACATGCATTCAAAAAGCTTACTGATTATCAAAACGCTACATCTGGAGTTGGTGTTATCACATGGAAATTCATTATAGAAAATATACTATGCAGATTAAGATGGGTAATGTAGCCTGAAGGCCATAATTCCTGTTATGGTTTAGGATTATACTTCCCCCATCTAAGTGAAGATTGCTTTGACAGGATTTTATCAGTTACTTCAGACTCTGGCATTTGATTCAAAATATATAGGACAAGCATTTGTTAGAAATCTTACAAGCAGCTGGGCTGGGGAGATAGCTCTGTGGCACGAGTGCCTGCCTGGCAAGTGCAAGGTCATGAGTTTGAACCCCAGTCCCGCAAAAAAAAAAAAAAATCATATAAACAACATAGTCAAAGTCTTCTTATTTCCAAATTCCTCAAAAATAATGCTTTATTAAACACTACATTATCTTATGAGGAACTTTATAAAGTACAAAACAAAAGATAGACAATGAGGAAAAAGAGAGAGAAAAGTTTTTTTTTTTTGCTTTTTACTTTTGTTTTATTTTAAAAAGAATATAATAATAATTGATAAGACATTAGAAACAGTACACATTTAAAAGAACAAGATGGAAGATACTCAGCTGTGGTTTTCATATGGCACATTGCTGCCCTTAACGTAGTTAGTTGCTCAGCTTGTAGACATTAGCATATAGAGTTATTCAAAGTCAAAAGTTTTAATATTAACTGCGACTCTCAGAAAATGGATGGGAATTAGCAGTACACTCATCTCAGCTCTCCTGTGTATGCACTTGCAGGGTTTGCCCTCTTTGGTTCTTTTGTTTATTGTTTTTTTCTTTTTTCTTTTTTCCCTCATCCCCATTGCTTACTCCTTATGTTCAATTTCTTTATATTTTACCATCAGATTTTATTTATTCTTTAAGGTTCTTACACTACAGAGACAATATGTGTGGGTTATACACGTGGGTCTGATTTAATTCACTTATGAGTATAGCCTCTAAGGGCTGGGGAGATAGGTCAGTAGAATGAGAGCTTACCTGGCAACCACAAGGGCCTGAGTTCAATCCCAGTTCTGCCAAAAAAAGAAAAAAAAAAGTGAGTATAGCCTCTAGTTTTATCCATTTACTAATAAAGGCCTCAATTTTTTCTTTCTTTATAGCTGAGTAATACTCCATTATACTAAAAATAACACATCTTTTTCATCCATTCCTCAGGCAATGGGCATTTTTGTTGTTCCCAAGATTTGGCTATAACAAATTGCGCTGTTGTAAGCATGACTACACATACATCACTATGGGATGATGTTTTCAGTTCTTGGAAAAAGATATCCGGAAGGGTAGTAGCTATGTTGAATGAGACTTCCAACCCTAGCTTTTGAGGAGTCTCCACACTGCTTTGCGTAGTGGTTGTACTGGCCTACCTTCCCACCAACAGTGGAGAAGGATTCCTTACTCCACGGAGCCTCCCCAGCAGTTGGTATTAATTGATTTCTTCATGATAGCCATTCTTTCTGGAGTGAGATGGTATCTTAGTGTTGTTTTAGCAAGCATTTTTCAAATGGCCAGTGCTGTAGAACATTTTTTCGCATATTTGTTTGACATTTATATTTCTTTCTCTGCAAAGTGTGCATTCATCTCAGATGCCCATTTTTGGATTGAGTCTTTGAATTTGAGGAGGGGCTCAGGATTTTTTTTTTAGTTCTTTATATATTCTCAATAGAAGTCTTTTGAGTGACTGTTGGTTAAAAAATGTTGTTGTAATATAGCACAGACAATGTAAATGTATACCTTGATTTACTGTAAGTGTCCTATGTGTTTTTTGTTTGTGGCCTGTTAGTCTGTTGTTAGTCCGTATGTATGGTAACTAACTTTATAAGGACTTATCAATAAATGAATCAGATGGTGGCAAAATATGGAGGTGGAAGGAAAGGGGACAAATGGACATGGGTTAAGTAAATGTTCCAATCTCCCACAATGAATATAATCATGTACTGAAAACACATACTAATAAATTGTTTTAAAAATAATGCTTTGGTGTGTGCATGATGCTATATTATCCAGCTACTAAGTGAAACATTAGCTGCCATTTCACGTTTCTGATTCATTTCAAAGGTTTGCCTAACTAACTCTTGATTCTCTAAGGCAGTGCTACCCAACAGAACTAAAAGTGAGGTCCAAATACAAAATGCATGTACCAATTTCAATGCTGTCATGATATTAAAAACAGAGAAAAGACAGGGGTGAAAGTAATTTTAATAAACAAAATTCACTTAGCTCACTATATGCAAATGATTTGGAAATCAGCCTTCAGCTGTCATGTTTGTTCGTTCTGAGGCCCAGTTCTTCCATAGGAACATCTCCCCAGTTCTCTCTCTGTCTCTGTCTCTGTCTCTGTCTCTCTCTCTCTCTCTCTCTCTTTCCTCTTTCTCTCTCTCTCTCTTTCTGTCTTTCCCGCTCTTCTCCCTTCCCCTCTCTTCCCCTTTTCCTCCCCTCCCCTCTGAATTTCAACTGTCTGCTGGTGTGTTGCAATTGTGGATGCCCCCTTCTGGGTGTGCTTGTGTCACTGAATCTGGATTGCTGATCCCAGTCAGGGAGAGATGCTAACCTTTCTGCCTTCCTTGTCCTGCTCATTGCTGTGTGTCAGCCTGTCCCCATCCAGTGCTGGCACCCAACAGAGAGGACACTGATGACTTAGGCTGCTGTAATTATTTGTCTTTGGTCACAAAAGTACATGTGATACAAAGCCAAGATTGATCTAGGCTATAGAACTCATTCAAGAATCAATAATCATGCTGGTACTGAATTAGATGTGAAGTGAATCACTAACTCCACAGAAATGTATCTTTCATCAGTATTATGTACAAAATTTCACTGGATTGGACAGTGAATATTCAGTTTGTACCTAGAAATTCTATAGTAAACCTCGAAGTAAACTTCTTTCATAATTGGCAATTTTCACAGAGCCCCATATATTGTTCCTAAATCCTCAAATTGCCTGATTCTCCAGGTTTTAGGAAAAATCATGCTATTTGAATTTCTGTTCTTCTCAAGCCATCTTTGAGTTTCCTAAGGCTCCTATCACCAATTACCACAAACTGGGTGGCCTGGAACAACGGAAAATTAGCCTCCTACTTTTCTGGAGGCCGGAAATCTGAAATGAAGTTATTGGCAGGACCACACTGCCTCCAGAGAATCTAAGAAAAATTCCAGCTTATATTGTACATTTGTTAGCATTGCTGTGCTGAGATATAAAAATGACACAATATGGGTCCAGAAATCCGGCTGCATCACAGACTGTGCAGGTAGAAGCAAAGGTTTGCCCCGCTGTATTCCAGTTCTAACATTCTTGGTTCGCTTTCATAGCAGGATTATTTCATATGGGGAGTCTGTAGGTGGCATACGAAATGATGCTGATGTGATTTGGAACCGAGCTTCACCTATAGTTGAGTTTAAGTAAGTCTTTGTTGTTGGGAATATCATTTCGGTACTGTCATAGGTGAAGAGCTCTAGGTCCTTGGTAGCTGGGTCTGTGATGAGCTGTAACTGTGACGTGGTGCATAGGCAAATGCTTATGCACCAAACTTGTGCTGAAACTCATGTGTTGTGGTTTGTATCTAGTTGTCCCCCCAAAGCCTCATGTAAATCATGGGTTGTCGAGCGGAAGGCTCGAGGGGCGGAGCCAAGGGATCAGGGCTGGGCTTGAGGGGCGTGGCCAAGAGAGGCATGAACTGTTAAACTGACAACACGCGCTGTCAGAGGTTCCTCTCCCCACCCCCACCCAGGCGACAGTCTCTCTTGGAGGTATGGAGCGAATCACCCTGGACTCGGTGGCATCGTCTGGAGGTCTTGCTATGTAATGTAGGCTGCTTTAAATGATGAAACCTCCAGTAACTGTAACCTAAATAAACCTTTCCTTCCCTAAGCTTGTGTTTTGGGTACTTTTCTCAGCAATGAGGGAACAGTAACTAAGACATCATGCAATTACAATTAAATTACGGTTATTTTCAGGAGTTGATGTCAAAAAGTAATGCAATTATTATCGTGCAGCTATTACTCTTTGTTCCCTATAGTATGAATACACTGATTTCTAAAATTTCCCACATCAATATGAGCAACAAGACATCCAGCTTTCTCGTGAGTGCCCTAGTATACACTGCGTATCCCTTGAACCTGAGATTTTTGAGCTCCTGTCCCCAATAAGCATTTCAGATTATCATGTTGTATGAGTCCATCTGCTTTTAAATTTCTATCACAATACGGGACTGTGCCAGATACTCAAAATTCACCATATGGAGCTGTGATTTTCAAGCTACGGTTTATGTCCTACTAGAGAACCATGAAATCAACTTAGTGGATGGCAAGACCAGTTCTTTAAAAATGATGTCCAGTAGAAGGAAAGATGATCAAGTACAATGAAAGAACAAGAAAATGGATAAAGCAAGATAAATAAAAATGCAGTTTTGAGAATCCTTTATTTGCGTTACATGTACATATGCACAGGTATAGCTAAGGATTCTGTTAGATGATATAATGCATACTTCTGATGAGGTGTGGCTTTCTTTGAGGAATTCCTGGGCAACACATACATTAGTTACAATGCAGATATCATGCATTTAATATTCCATACATTTGTAAATCACATTTTATCTCAATTGTTTTTCACTTTTTATTTTTCTTCTACTCCACAACTTTGAATTGGGGAAATAGCATAACGATCTTATGTTGGAGCTGTAGGCATTCGCCACTTGTTAAGATTTTGATGCAGTTAATATTTTATTTCTCTCCCTCATTATAATGAATATTACTAATCACTGACAAAGTATATGTGTACGATGATCTTTCACCTCAAAACTTCAGTATATATCTCCTAAAAGCAGAGATAGTCCCTTGACCTGAGCAGAAGGCTACTACCAAATTTAAAAATCCAGCATTTAAGGGGCCAAGGATGTAGCTCAGCAGTACAAGAGCCTGTCTGGAAAGCAAGGATCCTGGAGTCCAATTCCAAAATGTAGCATTTAAACAAAACTCATTCATTGTTTATGAGTGTGTAAACTAGTGCAGCCACTATGGTAATCAGTAAGGAGATTCATCAAGAATCTAAAACTACATATTTTATTTGACCCAACTAGACATTATTCTGGGTATGTTTCCAAAAGGGTTAGCATCATCATAGAACAGTGATACACACACATCCAGTTGATAGCAGCCTAAATATACATCAACAGATGAATACATAAACAAAACATGGTATTTATATATAAAATAGTACTACACTACCATAAAGAGTACAGTTGAAGCATTTCAAGGTCCATGGATGAACCTTGGGCCATAACATTAAGTGAAATAAATGAGACATGAAAGTTTAATTTTTGTATTGTTTCTCTTACATGAGAAAAGGAGCAAACAAAAACATAGACATGAAAAAGTAGAGAGATCTTTTTCAAGTGTGAAGAAGAGCAGGAGCTGGAGGGAAGAAAAAGATAAAGAAGGCAATGAATTTTAAAGAAAAAAGTGAAGAGGAAAACCCAGAACATTGAAGAGTTTTTGCAAATGGTAGGGAAAGATGGATTGAAAGGAAGAGAAGGGAAGGAGGACAAAAAACTATGGTGTGTTGTGTGCACATACAAACTCCCCATGATATGTGCAGTCGTCATATGCTACAGAGATGTACTATAAAAATACTGTTACCTAACATTCAACATACACTCAAGCTTCACTGACCTCCCCAGTGATATCATTTAGAATAACTTTTGCATTGGTCCAAGGTCTAATCCAGGATTATGTATCACAAGCAGTTCCTTGTCTTGCACTTTTATCTCCTTTACTTCCAGAACAGCATTTTGGTTCTCAGTGTGCTATGGCTTCTTTTTCACCCCACAATGATTTCAATGGCAGAAATTAAATTTTTCACATATTCAAAGAACAATATGCATCTGTACATGAAGTGGCATATGATTGCTGTTTCATTTTTAATCTTTGAAATAGCTAGTATATAAGTAAGGAAATTCATTTTCCCTGAGTTTAAGCTCTTATTTCCAGACTACTTTTAGGTTGTAAATTTTAGAATCAAGATTTGGAATTGAGGGACTTTCCACTCCATCATTCTTCTTCCCATACACATTTGATTTAAATGTTGGTTTGTTTGATACCAGTATAGCTATACCTATCCTCTCTCGTATGTTGCATCCTTTTCTATCATTTCACTTTCCATATATGCATATCCTTAGATTTAAAATAAGTATCTTAATAACAATACATGGTTGGATCACTGTTTTAGCAGTTTCTGGCTCTTTGTACTCTTAATTTATTCTGTATACATCTGTCTTCTGATTTGAAAGTTTAACCTTCTTACACTTAAAACAATTATTGATAACCAAGAAGTTATTTCTGTCATTTTGCTAATTGTTTTCTCCGTGATTCATAGCTTTATTCCCTCTCATTTCCTGAACTGCTCTCCTCTGTGGTGGTTAGTTGGGTTTTTTTAAAAAATGAACTACTTATATTACTAAAATTTCTTTCTCGTTTCCTGTGTGCGTACTCTTTAGTTGTTTTATTTATGGCTATTATAGGGATTGTATTTGACATACTAACATTACACTGCTCCATTTTGGGTTTATTCAAGCTTAACTTCAGTGATACACAAAATCCCTACTCCTTTAATTTTCCTGTTCCTGCTTCTTTCACTTACATGTGTCACAAAATTACATCTTTATATATTGTGTGTTCAAAATATAACTAGATATTTTTAATCCATTAATATCTTAAGTGATGTAGAAAATACAGTATCTATCTATAAAGCAAGCTACAGGGGTGCAGTAGTATTAGGCTTTGGAGTAACACTTTTTGGTATGCTTGTCTCTTAAATTATGAAGAAAACAGAAATCAAGAAATTGCATAATTTCGGCCTCAATCTCTGTTCCTTCCCTTATCTGCATCCTCACCATATCCTCTCTGTGGGTGGAGTCTGTTTCCCTGATGTTACATGTACAGTATTTCTACAACTGGCTTTGATCAAATGGCAAAGTAAAAAATGTGAATATGCAGCCCAAGCCTAGGTTTTCAGAAGCTTTGGGTATTCTTCTGTCCTCTTGTGCCACCAAATTGGCAGGAAAAGAGCAGGCTTCCACTAGCCTAGCAGAGAAAGGGCAGTGGGAGACTTGCAGGATGATGCTGCTCCTGCCTCTAACCGGCCTGCTGCTTAAGGCATGGTGGGCAGCATCACTCAGCCTGATTGAGCAAAATCAGATCATGGAATCTAATGGCTGCCATAAGCCACCTAGTGCTGAGGTAAGTTTTTAAAAGACTATATTGCCTCAAGACTTAGGCAACACAGTGTCCAACACCATGGCTACCACATAAATATCTACTTGGTAAATATCAGTACTATGATAATGTAAGGATATACCATTTGGCATTTCAATTGGTTTGTACAATATCAAACACTAGAGAGAAAAACTCCCTTTTATTTTATATAACTTGATTTGAGAAGTGGTTGCAAACATGTATTTCTGAAATACAATGCTAAATAGAAATTCTAAGATAACAAGCTTGAGATTTCCAGTCCTACATAGCCAAAATCAGTCTTTCTAGTGATCCCCAATCATTATGCTTTTCAATAAGCCTTTGGGCTAAGAAAAATACAACCATAGTATAAAACCAACTCAAACACAATAATGGATGAAGTTAAATTCTACCAATACCCATTGGCATGGTCGTAGGTGGTGTCAGGGATTTGGATGCAGGCCCCCAGCATGCTTTGCATACACTCCAAAGTACATCAGCCTGTGCACTGTTTTGTACTCGTTTCCCACCCAAGTGGAATCTGAACCACAAGTGGTAGGTGGTAGATTCGTAATCCTCAAAAATAAGCTTCATAACTAAGTGCCTGGTTCCTGAATGCTTGGAGAGCTCTCATGTTTGGATCTTAGCTTTCTCCACCCAAACAACACACCCAGTAGAAAAGTCAGCCAAGTCAGGTTCCCTCAAACACCCAGGGAATCTGAATTTCTCATGAACTTTCACAGGAAATTATTTATTCTGGTGTCTAAAATTCTTTATCCAAATGTTCTGCTTTCAACCCAGAATGAAAGTGAGTGCAGTGGTATGTACCTCGGTTTATGAATACAATTCATTCCGCAGTCCTGGGGAAGATGGCGCCATGTGTGTTTGGGCAGGGAAGATGGCTGTGGCCCTGTTCATCACTTGGTGAGGATTCTCAAACGGAAGCAAAATTTTGCCTAATGCTTCTGTTTGCGAATCGAATTGTTCATGGGCAGAAGTGTTCTCATACAGAGGTATTCATGTACCATTACCTTTGTAGATTTCTTTTGACAATATAAATATGTATACTTGTGTAAGAGCCAGAGAAAGCACTTAGGGGAAAAAAATCTCTAGCATGTGTTTGGTAAAGCTGCAGCTACTTGACAGATTTCCTTTCAGAAAGCTTAAAGCAAAGGACAGAGCTGTGTTTTGTTTTTGTTTTTTTTAACTCTAGCATCTTTTGCAACTAGCTAGTGCTTTATCTATTTTTATAAAAACTATTTTTCTGAAAATTAAGGTCTTATTTGCATTACTATTTATTGTATTTATCAAGCTGTATTGTAGGATATCTGAGCTGTCATGTTCTTTATCTTTTGTTTGTTTAGAGTGTTTTCTTTCTTTCCCAATGTTCAAAGGACAGCTGGAATGGGATTTAGGAGTCATCAGTTCCAAACCCTCTGCTCCTTTACACGTGTGCACTATGACAAAGCAACACATTCATTCATTCATTCATTTGATGTTAAAGAGTTGACAGTATCCTGAGGGACTCTGGCATTAATTAAATACCCAAGAAATAAATAAAAGGTTATACCTATAACATGTACATTAAAAGAAAGTTCAACAGGAGTACATAATTGGAGCAGACATAGTTTAAGAAAATAAGAGATGGAGAGAGAGATACAGAGACAGAGACAGAGAGATTGCAATTGGAAGGTCATCATGCAGAAACTGCCCCAAGTATAAATCAGGTAGGCACAATCATTGACAACGCAGAGACAAGCAGGGAAGCTAGCAGAATCCAGTTCTCTGACAGACACCTAGATTCCTACTGTACCTCCCACTGCTCAGCCTCCCTGAAAGGTAAAGACAAGGGAGTCTACTGATGGAGTTCTAAAGGTTTCATCTTGCAGTGTGCAGGGTGTCGCAAAGGACACAGACCCAACGCAGAGGACCACAAGCAGCAGGCGAGTTCTAATCCAGGGATGAACATTCAGCTCCTGCCTCATTTCCTGGTTCTTCTCCCTAGCACTCTCTTCTATCACACTGATCGGCCCCATTCCCTTACCCAAATGAGCGCCTCACTTTACAAACAGGGCTTACTCTACCTGGAAATGGCCACTGCCCAACTTTATATTTGCATAATTTCTACTTATTTTCTGTGTATTTTATTCAACATGACTTTCAAAGAAAAGTCCTTCTCTCTCTCTCTTTCTCTCTCTCTCTCTCTCTCTCTCTCTCTCTCTCTCACACACACACACACACACACACACATACTCCCTCACTTTACTTCATTCACTTAGGTAAGTAATAATTTCCTACTCAAGCTAGATCTAGGAGGCTTCATAATCTGCTGCTCATACTTGTAAAATAGTCTTTCCATTAACACTTCTATTAATTTTTCACTCGAGAAGGTCTTCTTTTCCTACCAGACCCTGAGTGTTGCAGTTTTGTAAACCATATACTTAGAGTTAGTATTTCATGCTAAGGGAAATGAAACATGGAATCTTAAGAGCACACATAAACAGCTTCGCAGGTAGGTGCACGGAGAACACTCGCTCTTGGAAAACACCAAATGAGCTGCTATTCAGACTCATATACTAAAATGATCAGGTTAGCTGCAAAATAGAAACTAGGTTGGAAACAGAAGAATGATTGGAGATATGATACTGTTATAGTTTCAGCAAGACATGACATTAGCTTGGATGTGAAACACAGAGGCAAAAATGTAGAGGAGTTTGTGAATTCAAAACAAAGAAAACAACTTTGAGAATGGACTCCAACATTTTGTTTCTGCAACTTGATGGAAGGCAGTAAGCACTGACGAAGCTGGGTCACTTGGAAAATAACCCAGGTCTGCAGATGGCAGCCAGACTTTGGCTTTGAATGTGTTGAATTTGAAGTGGCTTCAAGATAGCAATGCAGAGATGTGAAATGGACATTTGGTTACCAAGATCCAAAACTCTCAGGAAAGGTCAGGGTTGGAATTATATCTGGGAGCTTTGGCATGTGGCGATGATTCAAGCCATGGCTGTGAGTGCGGTTTCGTGGAGAATGAGACTGTAACCCAGGCTCAGCCCCAGAGATCTCCTACACACACTGAACAGTTAGGAGAAAACAAATGTGGGAGGACCCAGGACAAGAGGAACAGGGACTTGAGCAGCACAGGTGGTGGCAGGGGTGTACTGTGTCGGAGAAGGCCGGAAGAGAGAATATTGAAAACTGAAAATTATCCATACTCTTTAGTTGATTGTGAAAACGGCCTGGGAAACAGCTCAGTGGCATAGCACCTGTCTGGCAAGTACAAGGTCCTGAGTTCAATCCCTAGTACCGAAAGAAGAGAAAAAAAGGAAAACAAAACAATGTGCAAAAGTATTTTGTTTTTGTTTTTGTTTTCACCGTGCCATAATAGCCCCTTGATTTTTAAGAAAACAAATGTTACATCTTAAAGCAAATTGCTTTCTATGACCAACAACTATTTTACTGTCCTTAGGTGCCTCTGTGGACTCTTCCAGTGCCCGCTGCTCTTTTCACTGGTGTCATAACTCATAGCCTTTATCTAGAATATGGTTCAGATGCTTTTGTTTCTTAGCACTTGCCCCAAGCAGAACTGATCAAATGGATCCAATGCAAGGAAAACAGTTTTAGGATACATAAAGACAACACCATAAGAGCTCAGTGATACGATGCTGAGGACCACCACATCACAAGCCACATGCAACAAAAACAGAGCATTGAGGAGGCAAGAGAATATATACATGGTAAAGGTCAACATTTGAAAATTAAAAAAAAATTAATGCGTGCAACTTCAGCTTTTAAAAATACGTATCTTTTAATATCCTTTGGTTAAATTTCTCAAATTTTCCCAAACTCAAGATAATCACTTTCATTGCCAATAGATCAGATGGCTTCATGGCCATCTTATTCGAGTATGTGATGACAAAACAAAGCCCATTTTGTTTTTACTTCTCTTGCTTTGTGGATTAAGTGTTCACCTGCCAAAACAAAGCAAGGAACTATCCTAGGGTCTGAACCCAATATATACAAATAAGCTTTTGGGGTGTCTCTTTTACTTGCTCTTTACAATGCACTTGAAATTCTCTTATAGCACCTAATTTTGTTCTGGAAGAAAGCGGTCCATCATATGGTACTCCTCTGACAGTGGAGAAAGGCTGGCCCACTCAAAAATTTAACCAAGCAACATATTGAGCACCTTACCAGGCTGTCTTCTTCATGCCTTTGAGGAAGAGAGTTTCACCAACACCCCCTCATTGCCTAGATGACAACATTATGCCCAGGGAAAATGATATGGTGTTCTTCAAAAGCAATATTATCAGGCTGTGGTAAATGGAGACTGACCTCAACTATGAGGTTGGCATCATTTAAGTTAAACTGTAAACATTTTATCTGGCATCATAGAGTAAGTTAATCCAGGCAGCTATGCAGTTGGGAATCAAATGAAGCCAATAAAAAAGAAAAATTTGATGCTTTTAAAAACAAAATTAATGCACAGGATTAGTGGATGCTGAGTGGCTGAGGTAATCCTATCAAGGATGGAGATCCATGAACCTTCCAACCATCTACTGGCTGTCATTGCTTTCCTAGCCTGGGGTCCTGGCCAAGTCAAACTAACAGCATCTTCACTTATGTTTGTCTGGAAGATAGTCAAATACAAGAATTTTTTCAACCCTCCTAGTGGTTAGTGCCCATCTGTTCTTAATCAATAGAAAGACTGCATAAGAGAATGTGCCATGAGCCCTTGGACACCACCAGCTAGGAGGCTGTGGTCTTGGCAGCTGGTTCTGAGCTGACTTTTCTTTCAACTGTGAGCATAACAGCTTTGCTAAGTTGTTATGAGAAGAGAATGGTTGTAGAGACCAAAGCATCCAAGTCCCAGGAGCTAATGCATATAATATATGGTGTCCTATGGCACCATGCCTTTCAGTAACAATTCAGAGAATGTCTCATTGTTTCTCTAGTTTGTAACATTTTTATAGAAAAGTTCACAAACACAAGTAGAGAAGTCTTTAACTGGGTCATATTGGGCAAAACAAACAGGGACCACATTAGAAGTCTGGAGCTCACACTCATATTGATTATTACTTTCCAAACTCTCAGAGACAGGGAGTATGAAAGAAGGAGTTTCCAGTTCCTCTCTTAGTGACCTTGAACTGCTGTAACTAAGAACCACAAGCTAAGTGCTCACACAATATAAATGTCTAGTTCTGAAGACTGTTAAGTCCACAGCCCAGGTGCACAGGGCTAGTTGCGTCCAGGATGGTGAGTGCAGCTCTCTCATGCCTCTCTTCTGCTGAGGCCGAGCAGTCTTGGCACTGCCTGGCTTGTATAGCCAGCACCTCTCCAAACTCCACTTCTGACTTCCCAAGGCCTTCCTGTGCATGGCTCTCTCTTCTTATAAGAACAGATGCATAGTGCATTAAGGGCTCGCCCAACCTCAACACAACCTTGTCTTAACTAATTTCCTCTGTTACAACCCTAATTTATTTTATTTTATTTCTGCATTTAGGAGAGCAACTACAGGATCTACAGGGTCTCAACATGTAAATAAGACTCGCAGTGATTCTCCTATTTTCAGCCTCCCAAGTGCTGGGATCACAGGTGCAGGCCACCACACCCAGGCTCAATCCCCTTCTCAGTGTGTCCCCTGGGTGGGGCCAGCATGGCACACTAGGTGTCAAACCCTGTAGCCCAGGCTGATCTTGAACTCACATCGATCCTCCTGTCTCAGCCTCCCAAGTGCTGGGATTATAGGTGTGCAACACCATGCCTGGCTCAACAAGATCACATTCTGTTGTTCTGAGATTGACCTTTGGGTGACATGATTGGATCCACAGTGCTATTTCAGTGATGTCAAAATCTCAGCACAAAATGACTAAGAAGCCAATGAAAGAAAATTTTGCTTCTACTTATAATTGTATTAAAGAGAAAACAAATTAAATTTGTTTTGCTCTTAAAAGAATTTTGTTTAACATCTGACTATATGGTTGAAGATGCTTATATACTACAGTTAAAAGAAAATTTTTAACTAATTATTTGACCTAATAAGAAAGGCGACTTCTGTTTTTTCATGAAAATAGTCTGTGAAGTATGTCCTTTATCCTGCAGAACTCATTCCCAGCAACCCTAAGAATGCATATCAATACATATATCTTAAATATTTTAACATCATGAGGGTTTCCCTTTATTAACAGCTATTAATTATCGAAGTTGCTTTCCACAGCTACATGTAGAATTCTTGATAACCTCGCCATAACAATTAAAGTAATATATAGTGGTCAAGTTTGTATTTAATGAGCCAGATTACACAGTCTGTTTGATTGAGTCTAGCAGAGAGATTAGCACACATAAATTTTGAGCCAAACCACAGAAACATTAGAAAGTGTATCCTTTTCATAAAACAAGCTGGTCTCAATGAAAACAAGCTCAGAGGTGCATTTGCACGCCTGTACCTGAGATTGAATTTCCAGGTTGCTGTGATGGTCTATTTCATCTTCCACATCCTGGAGCTCAAAGAATGTTGGCAAGGAGCTGAGGGTCTAACACCTTCTGGAGAGCTATTCTCCTGTTGGCAGACAGATCTGTGCTTTGCCAAACTCAGCATCAAGCAGCCAGGCTTCACTAATTGCAACTTTGATTATCTGTAAGGCAAAGTTAATGACTCCCTGGCCAGTCTTGAAGACCTTGACGCCTTTGCCACAAACCAGAGGTCAAAGGGAGGCCCATTAGCTGTTCTGCACTCAGACACCAAGAACAGCAGGGCTTTCTTGGTGAGAACCCAGGGGGCAGCCAGGTGGATGCATTCAGAGATGAAGCCAAATGTGCTGGAACAAGCAGAGGCACAGCCCGCGAGGACCCCCACTAACCCTCAGGCCGGCTCTCTCTTCACTTCATACTTTCCAGTTTCCACCACTGTAAGACTGAGTTTAATGCAGGTTTCCAGGGCTGATGGGCTTTCTTGAGCTCTCTCTCTCTCTCTCTCTCTCTCTCTCTCTCTCTCTCTCTCCCCCCCCCCGTCCTTCCCTCCGTCCCTCCCTCCCCCGCCTGAATCCTAGCACACACACACACTCCCTGTTTCCTAAGATTTAAAGAAAAATTATCATCGGTTTAGCAAATGTCAATGTGTCCTTCAGAACCTTAAAAAATGGAGTTCCTTTAAAAAAAAACTGGTCACAGCTCCCCAGTGCGGTGTCCCAGTGCCCTTTCTCTGAGACCTCCGTGGCTGCCTGCTCTTAGATCTCTCCAAGGAATCACCACGTTCTGTGTTATAATTGCTTGCATGTTTTTCTGTCTCCCACACTAGATTTTAATTCTAAAAGATAAGAACCATGTCCTATTTACCTTCGTAACCTGGCAACTAGGATAATTGGCTGCTGTACAAGAAGGTTTTGGTAGATAGTTACTGAATTTATCATAGAGTAGATGCGAGAAGACCAGCATTGTATTTCCAGCTATACTACTAACAAACCTTGACATTTTAGTATATTGTGATTGTAGTTATCACACTATGACTTCAACATCCTGAGCCACTGTGGGGAAAGAAAAACGTTCTCTGTTTTCAGACTTACATTTCCATGAATTCATCCTCATTTTTTATTTTCAAGTGCAAGGTGGGAATAGTGAGAGAATGAAAGATTGTTATGCATATGCAAGAGTTTTGTCAAGTGCAAACCTCTATAGAAACATGAGTCATTACTGGCTCATGGTAGAAAGTGCAGGAATGGATAACTGAGCATTTGAAACTTGAGTTTCTTGCAGGAAACATACTTATCGTATTGGTTTGACAGGGTGCAGCCACACATTATCTTGCCTTTCCCACCTACCAAATAGATGAAGCTTGAGGAATGTTGACACCCTGGGGACTTACTCATTTTAGCCTAGGAAGTCACTCAGTCACGTGAAGAAACTTTTTTTTTTATATACAAGTAAAAACGTTATATGTTTGACACAGCCAATGACCTGATAGCTCCTGTAACTAGAGTTTCTCATCACTAGACTATAAAATGATGATTTACTTCTAGACTTTGTTTAAGAAACAAAAACAAATACTTTATATGTAGTTAATTTGCATATTCCAAGATTTATACATAAGTTTCACCTCAGCCAACAAGAATATGCTGTCTCTGAAAAGACAGGGCATTTTTCCTCTTCCTTTATTTGTGTTTCAAGGTCTCATAAACTTTCTCTGTAAGCTGGGTGTGGTGGCACACGTTTGTAATATCAGCACTCAGGAGTCTGAGGCAGAAGGACCTCCATGAGTTCAAGGCCAGTCTGGGACACATGGGGTTTAAAACCAATCTGAACCACATAGTGACATTCTGTCTCAAAACAACAACAATAACAAATAATAACAAAACAAACAAAAACAAAAAAAAATTCACTCTCCTAGTTCACAGTGTACAAACACTCTCACCTTTTGATAGTAGGGCTTTCTCTGGCAAATATTAGAGATTAAAGGTTTACTTTAGGGACGAGTAGCCAGGGAAGCATTTCTTGCACAAGGAAAAAGGAAAGCATATCTTTAGTACATCCTGGTTTTCTGTGACTAACATATCTTTCCCTACAATTAGAGTGAAAATTGTCCAGTTACATCAAACTTAACCTTTCCCTATGCATCCAAAATAGCATATAATAAGCAGTGGAAGATTCACTGTGGTCTACTAAGAAAAGGTTCAGAAATCTAAAATTAAGTATTTGTAATAAACCAGGGGCATAAATGACAGATGCCCTTATCAATCTCTAGAGCCTGCTCCTTTTGTAGATCCCTCTTTATTCAATCTATGGTATTACATAAAGACCACAAGAATACAAATGTAACTGTTGATCTAGGAAGGCCATGAGGAATATGGAAAATGTACACAACAGCTTAGAGAAAGAACCACTTCAAATTATATAGATGTGGAAACTGTAGTAGCACCATGCATATGTGCCTACACAGTTGAACACAGGAAAGGAATCCAGGTCATAAACCAAACTGTCATCTAGTACATACATCTGTGGGTTTACACGGAGATACAAATATACACATACATACAGGTATGCATGTACCCAGAGACACATAATCATATAGGTACATTGTGGCAAACATAGAGTGCACACACGTTTTTGCCAACACATGCGCACATACTTGAGACGAAAAACTAAGACTGTTTTCCCAAAGGCATTTTGTGATTGCCTAACTTCTGCTGTCAACAAAAACTTTGTTCTCACCAATATAGACAATGAATTTAAATAAAGAATTCAATTAAATGATTAATTTAAATAAAGTAAGTTGGCAAACAAGAAAAGCCATACAAAGCCATACAGAGGGATGGAAAGCCTGTGGTATTACAATTTAGGAGCCCAGGGTCCTCATTCTGGCTCCCAAGTAGCAGTTCACACCTCAGACATTAGATTTAAACCAAGATCAAAACCAGGAAGCCGCTTTTGGATACTCCCTCCAATGGTGTGCTTAGTCTTTTTAATTTTTAAAAATTAGGCTACAAAGCAGACTAAGTTCCGTTGAATTGTAACTAGTTCAGTCCTCTTTTCTGGTGCCAGGACCCTTGCCTATGTCATGTAAAATTTGAATTTATGACTCTTTTTTTTAAATTATTGGAGCCTAAATGTAAAATGTAGTGAGCAGAAGCTTGGAAATTCCCATGAGAATTCTTAGTTCTATAATTGTTTACAAGCACTTATGAAGCATGACTATCCTGACATCTCCCAGAAAAGAAAAATCACACAATTCTAACACAATACCTCACTCTCTAAACCAAGCAAGAAAAGAAAAATTGTATAAAAATAAACTTTCAATCTTCCCATTTAACAATTTTGTGATAAATGTATTTTTTTTAAGTGACAGGGAAGTCACTGAAAGAAAAAAAATTTTGAAATGAAAATTGACACGCCAATAAAATCTCACTGCTGCAGGAAAAAAAAGCAAAAAAAAAAAAAAAAAAAAAAAAAAAAAAAAAAAAAAAAAAAAAAAAAAAAAAAAAAAAAAAAAAAAAAAAGAAAAGCAAGCAGTGCTATTACTGTAAATCAATAAATATTGGATGTTGAATGAAGTGGGCTTCAGTTGCAAAGTAGAAAAATATATAAAAATCCAAACAGAGATCTGCCTGAGATGAGCATGGGTGTTGTGACAACCTTTGGGAATTATTTATTTATCCGTCTCAGTGCCTGTCTTTACAAAGTGAGAAATCTTGCTAATGATAGTTGGAGTCTGGCTTTAACAGTGTGTGAAAGACTAGAGCTGGTAACAATTTCCTTCACCTCATATTTTGTTTTCCCTGCCTCCTGGAATTCATCTCAGAGCAATCCATGCTTAATTTTCATTCATAAACAGCTAATTGGAAAATTAGTATTGTTTCACAAGCACCGGGTTAGTCTAAACAATGAGCTGCCCTCAATATGACATGCATATCTAATTTCTTTCACAGTTGCATGAAATAAGCAGGAAAAGCATTCTCAGCCACTCATGAGAGCTTTTATCCCAAGCTATTCAACAAACAGTTTCTGTCCACTTGTTCAAGAAAGTTGATTAGACAAAATAGCCAATGGAGGTACAAAGAACGTTCATGACTTACCAAAGGAACATAAAAGATATTTAAAATGAATATAGAGGGACATGAAAATGACACTTGAAAGACTCATATCATTTTTTTATTATAAAATGGGTGGGAATGTGCCATGCCACTTTGTTAGAGACTGAGTTTAAATTACATTACAGAGGTAAGTGTGATTCTTCTCTTTAAGCTAAGTATGTACAATATAGGCTACTATTGAATACAGATTATGTACAAAATCCTTAGACATTGTAGTGATGGTTTCCTTCAAATATGACCAGAGAATAATAAGGGTAAAAATTAACTTTCCTTAGTATTCTCAGATAAGATTCTCATTGTTTTCTTTAACTACATTACCATATCACTTTCATCAAAAAGAAAAGTGTGCAGGAGGAAATACAATAGCTTCTTGTCAGGTTTACGCATGAAGTATCCCTCCCCCAAAAGCTTATGCCTTGAGGACTTGATGCCCAGTGCATCCAATATTTGCGAGTAGTCTAGAGAGGTAATTGCATCATGAGAGCGTTAATCCCATCAAAGGATTAGCTCACATAGGAGTCCATAGTTCAATAGGCTACTTGGGATAAAAGCCAGTTGGAGGCAGTAGGTTATGAGAGACATGCCTTTGAAAGATATGTCCTGGGCCGACAAGATAGCTCAGTGGACTAAGTGCCTGCTTAGGCAAGCATAAGGACTGGGCTTCAATCCCAGGCACCACAGGCAGTGCTGGCCCCACAGAGACAGGGTGTGGTGGCGCATGACTGTAATCCCAGCACTGGCGAGGCTGAAAACAAGAGGATCACCATAAGTCTGAGCTGCATAATGAGAGTCTCTATCAAATACATAATAAAAGAGGTGTGCGCTGTTCCCACTCCCTTCCCTCTCTCTGCCACTCTTTGCTTCCCAGCCACCACAGGCAGCAGCTCCGCTCTGACACATCTTCTCTGACATGGTGCTCTAGCTTTTCATCTATCATGGTGCTCTCTGCTTTACCCCCACAGGCCCACAACAATAGACCCAGTTGGTCATGG
>PVKN010013128.1:0-20165 GCA_004027915.1 Capromys pilorides | reverse complement strand
TTATTATGCATCACAAATATATACTAACAGAAAAGAGAGGAAAAAGGCAGAAAAGACTGAAACCTCGAGGTGGAGCGCCCTTCCGCCAGTACTGGCTTAACCCTTGGCTTCTCTTCTCATGGAAGGAAGGGTCATATGCAGCCCGCGGTGATGGGCAGTTTCCTGTGGCCCGAAGGTCAGGGATGTCCTCAGGTCAAAGCCGTGGGTGCTGCCTATTCTCTTCCGAGCCCCGTGTACCCAGGGCTGTGGCCACTCCTTCCCGACTACAGAATGGCAGGCCATGCACAGGGTGCAGAAACATAGCTGGCACCCACGAACACACAGGACCCCCGAGTGAGCAGCTGATGCCTCAGGAGCACCTCATGCTGGCCCGACAACCCGCAGCGCTGCACCACTGGTCACCAGGCAGGACCCTCAGAGACCCCAGCAGTGGGAATCAACACAGGACCCCGGCTCAGCTCCCATCAGGAGCCAGGCTGTAGCAGCACTGCCAATGTCAGGGTCCTCCTGACTGTGGCAGATGCTTTCTCTCCTTGATGTGTGCCCCCATGGTGTGGCCAGAGCCCCAGCCCCACAAACCCCCTCCCCACACCCCACTGACCTTGCGCAGAAGGAAGCAGATGCGCTCGATGTTCCTCAGCCGCTCCCTCTGAGGTGCACAGGGAGGAAGGAGAGCAGAATTAGGGGCACTCTGGGTAGCAGGAGAGGAGCGGGACCCCGCATGTCCAGTGTCTAGCCCTCCTCGCCCTCCATCACCATAGCCACTCTGGGAGCTGCTTCCACATGCTAAGGCCATGGCACCTTTTCCTACAGGGGATCACGGTTTCCAGAGCCTCGCAGAACACAGCCACGTCATCTCCCAGGACTCAGGACCAAGGCACTGAGGCTGCTGGACTCAGGATGACAGTGAGGTCCCCATGGCTCTGGAGAAGGCAGGGACTGGGACACGAAGCACTCTCTGACTAAACTGTGAAGACGGCAGCTCCTGTGTGTCCTACAGGAGCCTGCAGCAGGACAAGTAGTGTCCACGTAGCTGGAAGACAGGTCCACCCTCTTCAACATGTGGGCACATGTGCACACATGCAGGCAGGCACACGTGCACGCAGGCTCGGACATGCCAGGAGACACACATGCTCCCTCTCCTGCAAGCTGCTGCCCCTGGGGAGCAGCCCCTCCTGTGCTTTAGCACCAGTGAAGCTCACTGGAGAAGGAGAGGGAAGGGAGGGGACCACGCTTGCTGCCCAACCTAGGGCCCGGCAGAGGGCCTGAGGGCACCTGGAGCCTTAGCGCCTCCCACACCTGAACAGGAACAGGAGTGCGGTGTGGGGAAACCGCCCGTCGTACACAGTCCAGGTTTAGTCCCAAGCACAGCAACCATGAAAAGGAGCGGAGAGGTGCAAACTGCAGATTGGAGAGCTTGTCACCAGCTTTCCCAGGGCCAGAGCTACCACCAGGGAGAGATGCATGCGGACCCAGTCTCTGGTGGCAATAAATGAAGTCACAGTGTTCCGCTGCCACCAGGAGCAGCATCTAAGCACGAGCCCTGTGCTCTCTTATTTGGGGCTGTGATGTTCCCAGGGGTAACTAAGCTTCACCTGGGGGCAGAAGGCCCAAGGTCTTTAAGGGGCCAATGATTCAGAAGTACAGTGCAATGGAGTATAAAACAGAGGCTGGGGCACAGCCTGGTGGTGGCATCCTTGCCAGCACACACTGGGCCCTGAGTTGGATCCCCAGCACCACAGAAGAAGAGAAAATCCGAGTCAAGATCCCACCACCGCACTGCACAACTTGGTCCTTCAGTGTCACCGTGTTCCATGAGCGGGGCTCCTGCACCCACTGGGCTGTAGGCCCTGACCTCACCCTGGCCTTCACAGAGCCCCAGGTCTCCTCATCCTGTACCCGAGGGACCTGGCAGGCGTCACAGGGCAGGTGTGTGAGTCTGGTGCCAACCCCAGAACATCCAGAAGGTACAGGACCTGGGCCAAGTTCTTCCACACTCTGCACCCCAGTTCTTACAGGGGTGATGAGGCTGGCAAGTGGCAATAGCTGGATTGAAGTGCTTACAAACTTGGTGAAATACACTGAATTTCCAAGTGGGCCGCAAGGATACTGTCAACTTGCAACAGATTCGCTTTACACGATTGATAGGGATTTGGCTCTGCTTAGTAAAATCAGAGACTGGAATCAAAGGGGGTCTCAGACACTACTAAATCTAGTTTCTCTCAGGGTGGCAGCTAGCAGGTGCTCGGGGAGTCAGGAAGTCCCGACCTCCCTACGTGGCTCTGCGCTGCTGGGCAAGAGGCACTCCTCTGTGAGCTGCAGGTTGGGGTGAGGAGCCCGCCAGGTAAGGCTGACGTGAGGATTGCAGGTGACGAATTCAAAGCTCCTCGTGCACAGCATGATCTAAAGCAAAGCCACAGCCCTGTGCTAACCCTACATCGCCGAGGGGGACACAGAGGCCCGGCCCCCACGTTCAACCTATAGCTTCTTCAGAAGCACTTTCTTCCCCAGGAGCTACAGCTGCAGAGAAGCCTCATCGGCCCTGTCCCTAGACAGTGCCACTGTCAACCTCCAGAGCAGGATGGCATCGTGCAGGCAGGACCTGTGTTTTCCCACAGCATCTAGCCAAAATGCCATGAGGCTCCTCAGATAGGCAGGAGCCACAGCCAGAGGATGGGATCAATGTGGCTCAGGGGACATGGCTGTGAGTCCACGTGGATGCCTGTGTGAGCCCCATGCTTTGGGAAAGCTTTGCGCAAGCACCTGGTTGGTCCACGCGTGCGGCTCGAGCTGTGTTGAGCCCCGAAGCAGAGTTATCACTCCTCCTCCCCCATCAGAACTGACATCCCTGCTTCTCTGACCTCCCCATTCACCTCCACAGATTTGGAACACAGCCAGGACAGAGGGCAAAGCAGCACGCAGGGCCAGTCAGCCAGCCAGGAAGCAAGTAGCCAGGACTCATCCATCTCACAACATCAGCTTCCCCAAGGGAAGTGAGCAGCCTTGGGCCACAGAGCCACCTGACAGGAACACAGGCTGGTGACAGAACCATCTGACAGGAACAAAGGCTGATGACAGAACCACCTGGCAGAAATACACGCCAGTGACAGAACCACCTGATGGGAACTCACACTGGTGACAGAAATGCCTGTCAACAACACATGCTGGAGACAGAACCACCTGAGAGGCACTCATACTGGGGACAGAATCACCTGACAGGACAACATTCTGGTGATGGAACCTGCTGACAGGAACACACTCTGGGGACAGAGGACCAGGAGCTCCAAGCACTGCCCACTCTACATAGAAACCTGGCACCAGGTACAGGGCACAGGATGACGCACCTGTGTGCTGCGCATGTCACCTGAAAGTGTTCAGGCCACGTGGGGCCTCTACTCATCAGTGACAAGAACCTAAACATAGTGTTACCAGGTCTTGGGGACACAGCACAGCAGACCCTTCCCTTGGCTTTTGGGGACTTTGACCCATAAGAAATCTCAGATCCCAGGGCAGGATGATTCTCCGTGCCCCGAGGCAGCTGAGAGGCAGGAGTGCGATTCCCTCAAACCCACCTCCTTCGCCAGCCCCAGGTGGCCTGTGTGATACCCCCTTCCTGTCCCCAGTACCCCCACTCACCGCATGAACAGGGTTGCCCTGGTCTATGGGGCTCTTAAAGTCCGTCCTGAGCTCATCAAAGGCAATGATCTGCAACAGAACCACAGAACCAGGATGTCAGTCTCAGGGAGGCTCACGCCCCACCTTGTGGCTTCAGAATGGCCCAGCAGAGACGCTGTGACCACGTGGCAGGAGCCGACTCTGGGGAGGAGCAGACAAGCTTCACAATCGCCTCCCTCCTGCTGTGTACGCTTAAGCCCTCTGCACACTACCCTAAGTCACCCATTCTTTACAGTCTTCTGTGGGGAAGCAGGTTGGAATTGAAAGGCACAAAAACGTAAAAGGTCGGGTCAGCACTTTGAGCCCCTTCACAGGCAGGCAGGAAGGTGTTTATCTTTATTCTTGTGGATTTAGAAGAAAAGCTAATTAGACATAAGACAGAGAGAAGACAAGAAAAAGTGAGAAAAGGCAAAGCTGTGAACGGACTCCAGGGGCAGCTGGCATTTACTCACCACAACCCTGGTCACAGGGGTCCTCACTGACACAGCCCTGAGGCTGCCACGGGAGCAGGGTTGCCCATGTCTGAGAGGAGACGGGCGCAGGAGACTTCTCCAACCACAGAACAGCACGGCTGCCCACAGAAGGAGCTACGGAAGGGGAGGCTCCCAGGCCCACGGCCGAGCCCCAACTGTCTGCCACGTGGTGTTGTGTGCAGCTGGGGACCATTCGCTCCTGGGAGGTTGTGGTTCATATCTAGATGCCCCCCAAGAGCCTCCTGTGCTCCTAAGTGGGCTCTCAGAGGAGGACTGGACCACAAGGGCACCCAGCTGATGCCCCATGAGGAAGGGGCTGTCACTGGACCATGACGCGGAAGGATGTCTCCGTCCCACGACTCCTTGGTTCTCTGTCTCCTGGCCACCAAGACTTGAGCGGCTTTGCCTCCACTGGGTCTCTGCTGCTTCACCTTTGGAGTCAGCCCACCATGGACAGAAATACGAACCAACATACCTTTCCCCATCTAAGATCTTTTTTTTAAAGTTCTCCTTTAAATTTGGGGTGTAGGGTTTTGTGTCCTGATGACAGGAAAGTAAGACTGGTGTGGTGGCTTTCAGTGCTCTCAGTAAAACCTCTCTCCCTCTGCAGTCTGCAGTTCCCACAGAGGCCCACCAGGAGGGGTAGAACCTTTAGGAGGGGGCATAGGTGAGGTCACCTGGCTGTGGCCTGGATGGGATCTCTGAGCCCCATCCTCCCTGGCCCCTCTTCTCCAAGGTGAACGTTTCCGCCATCTTGGACATGGTGATATGTGACACAGGTATGCGCTGGGCCAGTACAGGCCCACAGCACCAGGCCAACCAAGCCTCCTCTGAAACCAGGAGCTAAAAGTGAACCTTTCCTCCTTACAAGTTGTCACCTCATGTGTTTTGTCACAATGATGGAAAGCCAATGCAGCCATTCAGCAAAAGGGCAACCAGCCGCCGACTAAGGCAGAGCCCAGGGCTGTGGCAGCTAGCTGAATCGCTGAAGCAAGACAGCCGACTCGCGCCTCTGGGGGTCCCAGCCCTGTAGCACTCAGCTGAGAGGGAGAGCCACCCGGGCGTCCCAGCAGATGTGGCTGTCCTAATCCCACGTGCCCACAGGGCTGGAGCAAAGGGCAGCGGGCACTGCAGAGAGCGCATGCCCTGCCACCCCCGCTGGCAGTGCTCACCCACTTAGCGACCGTGCCCTCCACGACCCAGGCCCACCGTCCTCCAGGAAGCTCATGCCTGCTGCTGCTCTCTCCCACCACTCACCCACTTCTGTGATCAGACACGGGCCCCCCAGAGCCCCCACAGAGTGGCTCTGTAGAGGTGGCAGCAGCAGCAGCAGACCTCGGCCTGAGGTGAGATCCAGCCCCCGTTAGCACAAACGTGGTTTCCATGTTTTTAAGAAACGGGAAGAATCAAAAGAAGAGTGCTTCATGACACGTGAAAATGGTACTGCTGCGGATTCCAGGGTTCGTAAGGCTCTCCCAGAGCACAGCCCCGGCCCTCTTGCACCTGTACTGCCTCAGCAAGCAGCGGAAACGAAGATCCCAGGGCCCACAAAGGCCCAATCGCCTACCCTGGGGCCTTCCATGGGAAGAACTGGCTGAGCCTACCCAGACTTACTTTGGTCTCTAGAGCGGCACTGGCCAGGATGATAGCAGCCGGCCAGATGTGGCTATTCAGATTTTGATTAAACCTCAATCTACAGTCATATTTTAATTGCTGAGGGCCCTACATCTATCTGCCGAGTAGCATATTTCCATCACTGCAGGAAGTGCCATCCCGAGCCAGCCCAACCCCTGTGCCCCACAAAGCCACTGGGGTCCCACCTCCTCCTCCTTTCCCTCAGTGTCCCCAAGTGTTGTCTACAAATTCCCTCACCCAACCCAACTGTCCTTGCTGACACAGAGGTAGCCACATCCCCACTGCAGTGAGTCAGGATCCAGCACCAGACCCACTGCAAGGTTTGTGGCACACAGTAAGAGCATAGATCCTAGGGCCAGTGCAGGGGCCAGGGTTCGATTCCTGGCACTGTTCACCACCTTGGCCCCAGCCCCACCCCCGGGCATGCTGAGCCAGGGATAGAGTCTGGGCATGGTGGCACACACCTGTAATCCCAGCACTAGGGTGGCAGAAATCAGGAGGATCACTCTGAGTCTGAACTACGTAGTAAGACCTTGCACGCCTACGCATACACACGCACAAAACTAGAAAAAAAAAGGACATGGATCCCCCTCTGTCCAGCAGCCCACACTTCTGTTAATCCAGCCTGCACCGGCTACCACACCACTGCCTGGCTTTGTTACCTAAAGGCCTGGGGTCCCTATCATGTACCCTGGTCAACCCAGACGCTGAGCCCAGTCCCTGCTACCCCAAGGCTGAGGTGACCCAGTCCTCAGTCCCACCCCCTCCAGGCAGGGCACTGAAGGCTGCTCGCAAGGTACAGGCATGAGGCCCACGCGGCTCACACAGACACCGATCCCATCCACTGTGCCCTGAAAGGATGAGAAGAGACGCTGAGTCCCTGAGGCCCCAGGATGCACTGGCATGATGCATGGCTCTGGGGCACAGCAGAGAAGGCAGAGTCAGGGTGACCGTGGGGAGGTGCTGGAGGAATAGATAAGAAATGTCGGGAAGGTGTGGGTCACCTGCTGGGGGCTGGGAGCCACTCCAGAGGCTGTCACAGCTGAGGACTTGCGTGGTCAGGAGGCTGACAGGGAGAGCCCTGAGAAGAAGGCCAGGGAGGCCATCATCTGCAGAGGGCATGTCGTGGTGCCAAGGAAGGGGGACAGAGCCCCTGGTGAGAGCAGGCCGGCACCCTGCTGGCTTGGCACACATGGGTGACATGGCCACTGTGGACAGCTTAGGCAGTGAGGAGTAGGAGGGAGCAGCTGCACCATGTCTTCTCCACTGGGCCTCCCTAGTCTCCAGCACCATAGGCCAAGAGAAGCACATCCCTAACCTCGGCCAGAACCTGCAGTACCAGGGGCCAAGTAAACCTTTCCTCATCACGAGTTGATTCTCTCATGCATTTTATTATAGACATGGAAAGCTGCCCTACACAGGTGGTATAATCAAAATATATAAGATACTGAAAACCAAATGAGAGCAAAAACTCAACAAACACACACAGTGCCAGGGCTCCACAGAGCCAAACTCACTGGCTTGAAACTTTGGAACTGAGTTTTCCAGACAGAAACTCAAGCAAAAAGATAATCAAAGGGCCAGCCTAATAGCTCAGCAGACTAAAGCACTGTTTAGACAGGCACAGGGACCAGGGTTCGAACCCCAATGTGCCGTGCCAGCCCCGCCTCCGGGACGCACTGAGACAGCGTGGTGCGTGCCTGTAATCCCAGCGCTTGGGAGGCTGAAAACAGGAGGATCACCAGGAGTCCAATCTCTAGTGAGACCCAATAATCCCTGTACTAAAATGCATTTTAAAAAAAGAAAGAAAATGAGTTTGTGCTATTGTTATTCTTTAAAATAAAAACTAATAAAAAAAAAAAAAAAAAGAAAGAAAGAAAACGAAATCTGTTACCATAGAATTCCTGTGTCCATAGAGGAAAAGGGAACGAGATCCTTAGAAAAGCTGCTCCCAGTGTTTGCGCAAGTTATTGATCAGGCTGCCACTCAGAGACCCAGGCCCTGGGCTTGGTCCTCAGCACAAAGGTGAACTGCACAGGCAACGCCCCGCCGTAGTGCTGGACTAGGCCTGCGCCTCAGGCTACTTTCACACCCACAGACCCCACAGTGCACTCAGCAAGGGGTACCAGACCACCGTTGGGGCGATGCAGCAGGCTCGTGGCTGGGAACGGGCAGGACACCGACCCTAGCAAGCACAGTGCAGATGATGTTGTACCACCCCAAGTGCTTTTCCAACTCCCTCTCACTGGTCTGTCTAACACTAAGCCCTGGGAAAGCTAGAGAAGCCAGGCAAGGTAGCTCTCTGCCAGGACCTAAGGTCAGGGTGCTGGGGCCCTGGACCCCACAGTGAGGCAGGCCACTGCTGCGGCCTCCAGGTGGCCTCAAGAGTCGCCACCTCTGCGCCAGGCCCTGTGCCCGCACCTTCCCAAGGAGGCTGATGCTAACAGGCTCCAGCTGCTGACTCTGCCATAGTCCTGGCAGGCCACCCCAGAGGCCCACAGAGGACAGGGCTCTCGGCGAGGCTCATTTCCCACTCCCCGCTGCTGGGCATGGGCAGTGCATGCTCTCGAGATGCTGGCCACCCAGAACACCAGCGAGGCTCAAGGAGCTCCTTCTGTCGTCCCTTTATGGCCTGGGCTGCAGCAACATCTCCTATTTTTCACCTTTTCGGCCCATAACTTGGCACCGGCCCACCTCTGTCCATAGCTCCCCAGTGACCCCCTTGGCGGATGCCGTGATTTTCCACGGGCCAGCGATAGCTGACGAGCAGAGTCAAGCCGCGTCTCCTACATACTCTGGAAACACTCCAGTCCCTCCGGGGGCGGGGGTGGCCCCAGGCTCACACTCCACGCCAGCAAGGCAGGAGTGGGTTTGGCCTAGAAAGATTTTAGAGTGAGTGCCCAAGCTACGCATAGCTATTCAGCCGAGGTATTAAGAGAAAAACATCCCAGTAATGCTGCTGCAAAATACCTGGCTTCAAGTAGAGCAGCTGCCTAATGAACTCTCCGGGATGAGTTATTGGCAAAGTATGTCCCCAAGTATAACTACAGGCAGCGACCTGCTGAGCGCAGTCATTGGACACAACCAATTAGCCTTTGCAGAACATTTGCTGAGTCTTCTTTTAGCATGAGGTTTTAGACCATGGCTAAAATAAGTACCTACTGAGGCCACTCTCAGTTTATGACCAAAGAAAAAATGGAAAGGAAAATCTGTGCCTTCAGCAGATAGGGATCCTGTGTATTGAAAACAAGGAAAGCTCTATGGGAAGGAGGTGTGCACCTGGACCACCCAACACCAATTTACCACCTTTGCATGTAGACGCCAAAGAAGCACGGCTGGCTTTGCTGAAAATGCGCAGCTGGCCACAGTGGGAGTCAGGCCAAAGCTACAGTGAGGGCGGGCGGGCAGGAGCCCCTGGGTTTGACTGAGCACCAGGAAGAGTAAACTAAATAGCAACAGCACCCGTCAGCCAGAGACACACACCTCCACATTTTCCTTCACCTGAGAACAACAGGTGAGCACCATCACTAAAAACAGCAATGCCTGAGCCCAAGCGCACTCCCTGGACGACGCTGTCCTGAGAAACCTACGTCCTTCACAGTGTAAGACACAGACACAAGACATTCAGGCGCGGGGTCGAATACGCTGCAGGCATCTGCGCACTGCAGCCGTCCTCACCCGAGACCCAATCAAGCACAGAACAACGGAGAAGGCAAATGTGTGCGCACAGCTCATCCACGCCAGCACTCAGAGGACGTGTGGCTCTGTCACCACGCGGTGGCTCCATCACTGAGTGACATCACCACGTGGCACAGAGCACTCCTTTCTCAAGCCAGCCTTCACCAGAAAGAGCAGCACACTCCCTGGGAGGTATCTTGACTCCTCACCATGACCTTAGCTCCCCTTCTGCCCCCCAGCACAAGAGGTTCCAGATGGCTTTGCTGTGGTTGGCATGGCGGGGGGGGGGGGTCCCCTGAGAAGAGCAGTGGGCACATGAGAGCTGGCGTTAGTCCCTCTCGTATCTTCCACATGGACAAGGTGGTCCTGAGCCAGAAACCTCCCAAAACAGCTGGTGACTGGTGTAGAACACAAAGCCTGTGGCCACAGCCCTCCGGCGGGGCCAATCACTACCACATGAGGGCCTAACCCTCCCCACGAAGCCCTACTCTAAACCTAAATCCAGCTCCTAATGCTCTCAGCCCTGCCAGTAACCCTAACTAAACCCTATCCCAAACCCTAATTCTAACCCCAAGCCTAGCCCTCAACCCCTGTCCTCACATTAAACAAAAGCTCTGTCCCTAATCCCAACCCTTCCTAGGCCTTGAGTCCCCTCTGTGTCTGCTTTCCCTGGGCCACCAACCAGCAAAGGGTCCAGCATCCCAGCATGCATTCATGTGCCCACCGAACTCCTGGTGGCTCTTGCCCGAGGCTGGACCCTGGTGCTCAGGTCCCTACACTGTGTGCCCCTAGGGCCTGTGGCCAGCCTCAGCCCGGGGATGTTGCTATCACCCTTGGTCCCCTTTCTGGCCCTTGCTCCCACGTGGCCAGAAGTAGCAAGGTTGGCACACAGGTCCCCACCCGTGGCCCTGCAAAGCCCAAACTCCCAGACCAGCGCTCCTGTTTCTCCAGAACGTTCAGTTGCTCAGCAGCATGGTGGAAGATTCTCGGCCTCTCGGATAAGCACAGAAACAGAAGAGAGGGCACCCTACACGGCAGACCAGAAATGAGCTCTCACTTGATGAGCGCTGCAGTGCACTGCTAGCGATAATGTAAGCAGACGCAGCCTGAGAGAGTGTGACAATACCTGCTTTCGATGAAAATATCAGCCAGGCACAGCAGTGCATGCCTGTAACCCCAGCTGCCCAGGAGCCTCCGTGGAGTGATCATGAGTTCAAGGCCACCTTTGGTAAGGAGGAGGAGAAAGGGACGCGGGGAGAATGGGAAGGGAGGGAGAGGAAGTGCGAAGGAGGGGAAAAGAGCAAAGTCAGGCCTATACTCACCAGAAAGCCCAGCTGGGGCTCTCGCCCACCGGACTGCAGGCCTCACTGGATAAAGGCCATCATGCAAACTGCGTCGTGGTTTGGGTTTACAAGGGGAATGACACAATACAGGACACACTTTTAAGATTATTTTACAATGAATCGCCCAAAGAATCACATACAGAGAGTGCAGGAAATCCGCCCACACACTAAAGGCGAGAGACTCTAGCTGAGGACCTAAAGCCCACAGCAATGTCCTGCAGGAGTCCAGCTGAAGACCGACCTAGAGCCCACAAGTCCACTGGCGGCCGAGAGCCCACAGCAGTGTCTTGTGGCGGTCAGGGGTGGAAGCCGGAAAGTCTGCACCAGAGGGATGAAGGATCTGTGCCAGCAGCTGGGGGATCTGCCCTGGAGCCAGGAGGCGACGCTCGAGGAAAGCAGCAGAGCTTCCTCCAGATGTACTGCAGCCGTCCTCGGCCACAGCGAGGTCCCAAGCTCCTCTGATGAGGAGGAAAACCGAGTTCCCATCAGGAAGCTAACACAACAAGGTTCTCTGGGAGACAGAGCAGTGCGCCATCTTCCCCTCTGGAGCCAGGAAGCAATGCTCGAGGCGAGGACCGGAGCTCCCCAAAGCAAACGGAAGCCATCCGCAGTAACAGTGAGGTCCAAGGTCCAATACTCCCAGGATATTCCGCATTAACACTTTCCAAGGAGAGCAAGCAACTTCACCAGCATGACGAGGTCCCCTAGCAGAATAGCCCAAGAGAACCAGGAGCTTCCACCAGCTCCCCACCAGCTCCCCACCAGCTTCCCTAACAGCCTCCCAGGAGCTGCTCTGGTTCTGCCTCTTATGCTGCTGGCAACGCTCCTCAGGTGGGCCTCCCACACCCAGCACCACGCTAGCTCAATACAGCTGGATGTGACAAGCCGACTACCAGCTGGCATCTACCACAACCTTGTTTGAAGTAGAAAAAATAAGAAAGACACAGATCCAAACAATAACCCTAAAATTAGATAAACAGCAATTCACTTACATTAAGGAATATTATGCAGCCTTGAGTTACAGCTAAGCCAGTTAACTCTCAGAGAGACTCCTGGCAAGGTTGCGCCGAATTTTATTAGTTGTAGCAGCTAATTAAAATTCGCAGTGTTCAGTGAGCAAAGGATGTTGTAGAAAACACCACAAACAAGACACACGCCAGAAAGGCACTGTGTGCACCTGTGATCACAGAAATATGAAGACATCCTCAAAGGCAAGACACCAGCCCTCAGCACCAATAGCTGTGAGGAGGGAGGCGGAGCCTACGGCTGGAGGAATCAGAGTAACAGGAAAAGCACTTCTCAAAAACATGGAGCTAAGCTAGAGGAATGAGATCAATTCCACATAATCCCACTACAAGCTGCTCTCGGGTTGTGACCAGCGGGAACCTGTGCTGCAGTCACCCGGTCCAAGGGGCAGGATCCTCGAGGCAGCCCTGGCCCTATCCTGCGTAGCCCTATCTTCAGTGCAGGTTATTCACAGACTCCGGAAACACTCCCAGGATATTCCGCATTAACACTTTCCGATTTCCCTGCCCCCTGACTCGCTGTCACTGGGCACACCACTTTGGCCAGATTAACCTTGCACAGGCAGCAGCCCAAGGTTCTCACTCCTGGTCCCACCAGGTGTGGCCCCCGTCCTGGGCCTTCCCCTCACTCTACCTCCTACCTGTCTGGGCTTACTGCTCAGGGCCCCATCCCACCAGGGTCTGCCTGGGACTGGGGGTCTGCTGCTGTCTCCTTTCCCAGGATCAGCAGGGTCCTGGAGATGTGTACCTGTACCAACAGCACCTTCAGGGGCTCTGTGAGGACACAGAGGGGTCTTTTCTCTTTTTTCAAATGTATTTGGTACAGGGTCTCACTAGGCAGCTCAGACTCGTAGTGATCCTCCTGTTTTCAGCCTCCCCCAGCACTGGGATTATAGGCCTGGGTCTTGGCAGCTGGCTCAGTGTGCCTGGGGCCAGGGCTAGCATGCCATGTGCTGCTGGAATCGAACCCCAGTCCCTGTGCTTCCCTAAGCAGGTGCTTAGTCTGCTGAGCTATCTCGCCGGCCTTCAGAGGGGTCTTCTCAATCTTAATCTCCCCACTGTCCTCCCAGGGAATCTGCAAAGCCTCTGCAACCCTCATGTGAGCAGGTATCCATGAATTGGGTGCCGAGCTGCCAGGACACTGCTAGCTGTGTCTGCTCCAGCGAGAAGCCCCTCCTGGCCCTGCCGCTCCCCCCTCCCCCCCCCACAACAAACACACCACAAGGAGCCCCAGAGCTGCACAGAGACAGACCCTGCAGCACGGGCTGCCAGGCCCCGCTGGGCTTGTGTTTGCACACTATTGGCGACACTTCCACGCTGGCCCCAGAGGCCTTGCCAAGAGTATTAAGCTCATGCTGGCTCCTCCAGCACCCTCCTGGCAGTGCCCGCTGGGCATCCCCACTGAGCCTGAATCCAGCAAGCATCTACCACCTGCGAAGAGCTACTTGGGCACTGGTGGCGGTACAGGGTCTCCATGACTTGGCACCCACAGGACTCCCTGCAGCCTGCAGCAGCTCATCTGGGCCCTTGTCATGGTGTAAGGGTCCGGTCACCTGCAGGACACGTGGGCTGTGTGCAAAGCGGAGGTCTGCTCCCACCACAACTCACCACCTCCAGACCCTGGAGGGTGATCTTGCAGAAGCTGCACTCGAGACAGCAGGAACCACCACACCTACTCGTGAGCTCATCATTACAAAGTCCCCTAGCTACAGAACGATGGTCATGCTCAGCTGTCATACCTCCTGGCTCTTTAAACTGGCAAGCATTCTCCCAGTGCAGGTGCAGGCTTAGCCTAGGGGCCATGCATGCCAGAGATAGAGAGACAAAGCCGGGCTTCTCCGTGTGAGCATGGCTCGGGGGACACCACACTGGGCCAGGGCTGGAGAGCTGATCAGCTTGCAACCAAGAAGGGGAGGAGCCACAGGGTATCTCTGTTTGGCAAAGTTTCCTCAAGTTTCCAGAGATCCAAGTGAAGCCACCTTGCTTTCAACAGGCCCTGCTGTGCACCCAGCTTTGGGATTCAACATTCATCCAATTAATCAAATCAAGCAGCTGTGACACAACAGAGTCTGAGTAGGAAGCGAGTCTGCACTGCAGTATGGGACTCCTGTTGCTGCTGCAACTCATTATTAAAGTTCAGGGGCTTAACAGATACAAACACGTCCTGCAGCCCTGAAGGCCAGGGGTCCAAAGGCCTGGGGAAGCCTGCCTCTTGGTTTTGCTCCTAGAGGCTCCTTCGACTGGGGACATGCCCCACTGCCCTCGGCCACCAAAGAAGACCCTCGAGGTCACCCTGGCTCTCTGCAGATATCCCAGGACAATCTCCGCCCTAGGCCCAGAACTGAGTCACACTTGCGAGGTCACATGCTCACTGGGTCGGGGGACTAGAACAGGGACACTTTAGGGAACTCGATTCAGCTTTCTATGGTTGGGCAGCTGGAGCACACCATAAATAAGGGGAGAACCAACAGTTCTGGCCCAGCATCCAGAAAAAAAAAAAGCTCCAAGGCCAAGGGCTGGCCACTGTTCATGATGGGGACCAATCAGAACTCTAGACTTTCCCTTTTCTCCCAGGGGATGTTGTGCAGGGAAAGACGTACACTGTCTACCTGTGGGGGGTGCTCCTGCCTCATGAGAACAGGGCCCCTGTGCATGACAGGAGGACAGGACTCCTGGCGCTGGTGCTGCCCTTGAAGCCAGATCCCTTTCTGAAGCCCGGCAGGGCAGTCGCTGGCCTGGGGCCAACCGGAGGCTGTGTGCCCACACTTCTGGGTCAGCACCCTCTTGGGCTGCAAACCCTGCCCCACCCCACCATCATCTGTGCTCAGGAAGGGCTGCACAGTGGTGCCTGGACTGAAGAAGACCTCACAGCCGTGGAGTGGAGATGCCCACCCTGCCCACCGGCATCCCTGCCATGCTCAGACCAGGCAGCTCCTAGCCAACATGGTTCCTTCCCCTGTCTCCGTGGGGCAGATCCAGCTTCCTTCTGGTTTTCCAGAACCTCAGCTCCACAGCCAAGCAGAGAGTCCATAGCAGCAAAAGAAGTCCTGGGGCTGTGCGGCTGCCCACGGAGGGTACGCCCAGAACCTGCGCTCCCAAAGCGCCCACCACTAGCCCCCTCTGCCGCAGTCACAGGGCTGGTGGTGCCTGGCTCCTTGGAGGCTCTGGCTGGTTCTGGATAGGGAAGTAAGGCCCAACTGGCCAACGGGGAGTGAAGACAGCACCCATGAATTAAAGCGGGGATCCAAGCAACCAGTGGAGAGGGACATGGCTTGAGCTGGTGACGAGGTCCCATCGGGCAGGCATCCACATGGCGCCTCAGAGGCTCAGGTCACAGCCTCTTGGTCCCACTTCCACTGAAAACAGGAAGTCCAGGAGTCAAGCTCACCTGATGGAAACGAACAGCACTGCAGAGCAAGGGATCCTAGCAGGGCTGGCTGGACATCGGCTCATCCACAAAACCAGGCCACCTCAGCTGTCAGCTGCTCTACCACATGGAGGGCAGTGACACAGGACAACTGGGCCATGGGGCGTGAGCTTCTTAGGAGAGATTCTCATCTCACCTGGGCAGGAGGCCTCAGGTCTGTGAGTCACTCAGAAACACAAAGGCTGAGAATCCTGGCCTCCCGGGCCTTCCGACTCAGAGCAAAGCTCTGGTCCCACCTGGCTTCACTGAGGAGGAGAGTGTGGCTTGGGCAGGAGTCACAGAAAGCCACATGGGATCATGTGCAGGACCCACACTGTACACAGAGCAACCGAGGAAATGGATCCCACGGCAGGCCCAGCGAGGCTTCTGAGGGAGAAACCAGGCAGCCACTGTAGTGTACCTTGAAGACAGAGGCCCAAAACTCAGGTAAAGTCTTCAGGGACCTCAACTCAAACCAGTGCCAAGATGGCTTGGGGGAGCTGGCACCCAGAGTGGGGAGCCCCAGTCAAAAGAGACAAGGTACCCAGGAGCAAATCTGGGGGAAATTCCCGGGGGAACAGGGAACTCAGACATACACAGGAGTAGAAAACAGACCTGCAAACAGGAAGTCTGACCTGCTTCAGGGACAGGCATGGTGCCAACCAGGAGTAACAGAGTGACAGGGGATGAGCCTGACTGGAGTCTCGGGAGAGACGAGAGGCTCTGAGGCCCAGAGACCCACGGTCACTCAGCAATATTAGCTTCCTTTCAGAAGCTTCCAGTGTGCTCACACACAGGGCCCAGGAGCCAACAGGAGCCTGCAGGGGGACCTGGCATCCAGGCACCCCGACACCCACCTCTGAGCAAGAGGCTGAGCAGGGAATGGGGGCAGAGGCCAGGCTGGGGGCTCCACAGCCCAAATGCAGGAGGCCACACAGCCAGACCCGGAGTGAGGGCTGTGGGCGCCAGGAGGCCCAGCAGAAGCAGCTGACCAGGGAGAGGCACCTCAGAAATAACAAGGGGATGATGGACGCGTGGATGGACGGATGATAGACAGATGGCAGATCGCCAGACAGATACATGATCGATAGATTAGCTAGGCAGGTAGGTGGTAAAGCCAGCCTCTAAAGACTCTTCCACAGCCCCCTAGGGCCACGTGCACTGTGCGGTCGGGGCTGGTGAACGCTGCACCTGTGCCTCTCCTGAATTCAGTCAACAGCTGGCTTTAGCCTCCAGGAAACCCAGCGTCACAAAACCCACAGCAAGGTGGGGGAGGCGGAGCTGCAGACCCAGCAGGCACACGTGCCAGGCGGAAGCTCCTGGACTAGAGGGGACCCTGGCCTGGGCCCGACTGCCTGTGGGCTGTGTGGCCTCGGCTAGTCATGTCACCTCTGGGCTCAAAGACCCAGCACCCAGCTGGCCTGAGCTGGAGCTGGGGTGATACGCTCATCCCCTCCCTTTGGCGTTAGGCAAATGCAGGGGTCGCAGGGCAGCCCTGGGGTGCACCTGAGCCACTGCTCCGCCAGCTCCCAGCAGGGAGCTGAAATGAGGCTCTGGCTCCCACCAGAACCCAGACTCTGCCGTTCTCAGGCCGCTGACGCCTGGGACTGGCACAGCTCAGACTTCTCCCCCACAGCAGGGTCAGCGCCCCGCAGCCCCGGGACTGGCTTCTAGAAGAGGCCGTGTGTGTGCCCTCACCTGCCTTCCGACCTGGATCCCTGGCCGCAGCACCCTTCCTGGGGCTCCTTGCTGCTTTCCTAGTGCAGGGAAGAAGACCTCATTTTAACAGAGGGCCCCGTGGAACTCCCTCACCGCTGTGTGGAGCAAAAGCCTGGCCCCAGCCCTGGGCTGTGTGGAGCTGGCGCCTGGGAGCTCCGTGAAAAAAGAAAAAGAGAGAAAGGAGGAGCTGGTCTCTGGGTCACTGTAGCACTGGGACGCAATAATCAACACCCACCACTTACAGGGGAACTGACCAGGCCTGGGCCTCGCGCAGGAGAGCTGTCACGTCACGGGAAGGCGGGGCATGTCAAAGCGGCCACATGCGGGTCTCTGGTCTCTGTAACGTGACCCGAGACCCTGAGAGGCAGTCACCAGCTCAGGGGCCTAGCCGGGAAGCAGACACGGTCCTGAAGGGGGCCTCAGGCAGCTTCACCCGGCTCTGTCTCATACACAAGACCCAGGGCCTGGGGGAAATTCGAGGGTCTCCAAGGCCCTTTGGAGACTTCTGCCTTTTTCTTGCCACTGGGTGGGTGCGGACATCCTCCTGGGCTGGGCCCTGGACAACTGTGACAGCAAGCAGCGTCGGGGTGGGCAAGGAGGCTGAGAGGCCGGGAGCAGACCCACGGGAGCCATGAGAGGATGTGGTGGGCGCTCTGTGCTGTTTCTGCATCCTGTCGCACCGGCCCCACCACTGCCTTTCTAGGACATGGCTTTTGGTGCCAAAGCTGCCAACCACAAGCGAAAAGGCCCTCAGCACCAAGCACACTGCTCTCCGATCAGCACTGCGCTCTGCTGGCCTGGGCTCAACTCCGTCACCCTCCAGAACCTCCAAGAGCAATTAGCACAGGATCAGCCGCCACTCAGCGGTGAGACCTCGAGCACCACGGATCTGGGACAGTTCCAAGCACTCCCAGGGGTGGCGGCTCCCACCCACCACGTCCTCTCCTGGATGTGAGTCTGCTCCCAGCCTCCCTGCCCACCCAGACACTGCTCATTGTCACGGCCATTCAGAACCTAGTCCCAGGACATCCATGCCCACCCAGGGGCAAGAGAACAGTGAAAATCTGCAAAGGTGTCAGGCAGCCATGGGTTTGCCAGCAAATGTGGCCTGGGCCACTTCTCATGGACCACGCAGACAGGATAGGTCTGGATGCAAGACCATTCTGGGCAAAGCTTGGAGCCAGGATCCCTGGTGAGCTGCAGGGCAGACACCAAAGCAAGACGTGCATGCCATGCCTATGTGGGACTGTGCTGCCCGTGACACACTTAAGGGTGCCTGCCGTGCCCACCTATGCAGTGGTGATCTGGAGCACCAGCTCCCCACAGCACTCCCGTCCCCTGTGCCCCGTGCTATTTCTGCATCCTGTGGCACCAGACCACAGCTCATTGGTCTACTTCTCCTACAGTCCAAGTGCAGTTGCTAACCCATTACCCAGTGGGGCACACAGGATACATTTAAATATTTCTTATCCAAGTTACAAATATCTCTATTCTATGGGGGCCATCTGGGCTGCCACTGCTAGCTGGCTATGTTGCTGTCAACTCTTTTTTTAGAGTTCATGAATCAGTTGCCAATAAAGAGAAAAAGAAGTTATTGCCAAGACTGCCTTCCTCCCCTGCATTTTTCCCAGCAGGAAAACTGGCTCCCACAGTCTAAATGGACCATGCGAACACAAAACAGAAAAGATACCTAAGACTGCAGTTCTGGAAATGTCAGCCTGTGGCGTAGACGCTGCGGAGGTGGGGTGGTGGCAGCCCCACAGCCACAGCCAGGCTGAGTGCCGCAAGCCAACCCACAGCCACCAGTGTGCACAGGAAGGGTGGGGGACACAGAGAGGGCCACCAGGAGCAGCCTCCTTCCAGACCTGCCACCCGCATGGCACCCAGCTTGCTGGTGCTGAGCCCCAGGTGCCACCCTCTACCACAGGAAAGAAGAGGAGCCAACCTGGAGAACATGATGGTGGGGCTGGCAAGGGGAGACAGGACGCCTGCTCTGGGGTGGATGAGAGGGGTCTCCCAGGCAGACCCAGGCCTTGAGCACAGACCTCGGGCTCCACAGTGCCACAGTGTCATGCTGGCTGGAAAGGACAGATTTGTGTAGACTGTGGAGCCCATGGCATGGCCTCTGGGTGGCAAAACCCATAAGGCTCCCAGGGGTTTCATTCAAAATGTGTGGGGTGCCAAGGTGCACAGGAGTTACCAACACCACACTCAGCAGAGGAAAGGAGAAAACAAGCTCTGTCCCACAAGACTGAGTCCTGGTCCAGCAAGTGTGGGGTTCATAGCACTGAACTCGGGGGGGGTGGGGGGGGTGGAACAGACACACAGAGCAACAGAGAAACAGAGATAGAAAGATTGAGACAGAAAAGAGAGACACAGGCAAACACAGAGAGAAGCAGACAGGGACAGAGGAGGGAGAGAGACAGAGACAGAAGAGGACATTACCTGGTTACAACTCTGGTCAGTTTTTACAAAACCACTTTTGTGATGTCAGGCAGCTGAAAGAAGTGAGAAATGACATCCTCCTCCACAGTGGGTCCCAGCGAGGTGAAAATCCTCAGCCCCAGCTCCAGAGCAAGAACAGAGGTGAGCTGCCTGCATCACTGCCACTGCCCAGCAGCCACAAGGGCAGCAGGACACATGCTGACCCAGCAGCTGGAGGGTGAGGGAGGCCCGTGTGAGCAGCAGTGACGTCTGGCCACGCCACTGTCCTTGGCAACAGGTGCACGCCTGAGCCTTGCAGCTGCGGAAGCACTGTCACCCTTCTTGCCAGCCCCCTGGACGTGAAGGTGGCATCACCCAGAAGCCCCTGGTGATGCCCGAGGTGTTGCTGGTAAACCCCCCTCCAAGGACCACTTATGACTTCTGTGGATCAGAGCATAATGCTCAGACTGAAAGGAGACGGAGAGACACAGCAGCCTACGTTAACCTGGGTGTCCAGGGTATCCAAAGAGGATCTTGGGGTGGTCCCTGCTGTGGGGGCTGAGGGCCAAGAGGCCTGCTCCACACCCTGGACAAGCAGGGGCTGCAGCACCCTCGGCATTTCCCCATCTCCTTCCCGACCCAGTCTGATTTGGATAAAGAAAGGCTAGATGCCTCCTTACCAGAGGGAGACCTCCCTGGTAATCGGATGGCGTGAATCTGCCGCTGCCCCCATCACCCATCCTTGCCCTCTGCCGGTTTCCACCCATGACCCCACCTGATGTCACAC
>PVKN010013127.1:7652-20268 GCA_004027915.1 Capromys pilorides | reverse complement strand
TTTTTTGTATTTTTTTAAGGAAGGGTCTACAGGGTGTTCAGGGCCTCACTACTGGATTGGACTCATAGCGATCCACCTGTTTACAGCTTGCTAAGAGCTGGGATTACAGGTGAGCACCACCACACCCAGTCTCAATTGCCATCTCAGCACGTTCTGGTGATGGGGCTGGCACAGCAGGCCCAGGGATCTTATTTTCTGATATATGAATTCATCATTATAAATTTTCCCCTAAACTATGCTGTTGTAGCCACACATTTTGAGAAGCTGTATTTTCATTTGGTTAAAAAAATGTTTAAATTTATCTTAAGAAATTACCATTAGGAAAATTCACATTCACACATGAAGTATGAGCAAGAAAAAAACCACTTTTTTTTGATAACTGGGATTGAACTTGGACCTGCTGGGTGGGCACTTATGAAGCTGAACTATATCCCTGGCCCAAATGAAACCATTGTTGTCTTAAGCTAACCTATACTACTGGTACGTGGGGACAAATGATTTTGTAAGTGAAGTGGTCATGGTTCTTCATTTCAGACAACAAAAATCAAATTTGGTTAATTTAAGGAAAAATGAATTTATTAAAATGAAGATGATGTGGTTTCAAACCCCCTCAGGCATCCTTAAGGACTAAATTATAGACTACACACCTGGGAACAATCTTCCAACTGTGTAACTAAATGAAGGCAAGGAAGACACCACTGTTGCTGCCACCAGGAAGTGACACTGAGGATGGCCCTGCCAATGCCACCAGAACTGTATGCCACTGGAGAGCAGCAGACTGAATTCCTTCAGCACCTGCCTCTCCCAAGTCCTTGATTTCAGTGGAAAGTCTTGGAGGATTCATGTTAGAGTCCCACAGAAGATGGCATCTGCTAGACTAAGTAACACAACAGAACCAGGAGAGCACTGTCCTGCAGGATGACTGGGTTGGACTAGACTCTCGCTGGGCTGAGTCTGAGAAAACCCATCTCCCTATGTGAGCCTGCAGGGTAGCATGAGAATGAAAGGAGGTGCCCTGAGTGTGCCCTAAGCATGCCATGCCTTTCATGAGTGGATATGATTATGTCTTTACATACCTAAGTGTTGCCAGCATGGGATTCAGTTAACAACACATCAGGCACAGAGGAAGCACTTAATATTTGGTGCAAATAAAGAGTCTGAAGTTCTTGGCCTCCCCATACCTGCCTAACTACCAGCATATAAGCATTTTTCTAAGGGTTTTTGCTTATAATCATGTAGCCTCACCAAATACCACAGGCCTCATAAAGTGGGTCCACAGTAAGTATTTCTTGGATAAGTGAATGGCCAACCTAATGAATGCATCTTTCTATCCTTTCACTTGAGACCAGAGTCCTCCCAGCCCAGACCCCTACTTCTTCTTCTTCTTTTTTTCATGGCTGGGGTTTGAACTCATGACCTTGCACTTGCCAGGCAGGCACTTGTGCCACAGAGCTATGTCCCTGGCTCTGAGATCCTTACTTCTATGTGCATCTGAGTACTTCAGTTTAAGTGAAAAAGATTAAAAAGACCTGTCCAATTGTCCAAGAAGCCAGGTTCAAACTTTATTTCTGTGGGTCTGATGATCAGGGTCTGCTGCATGCTCTCGAAGGACGCTGGCTCTATAGTACCCCTCTTAGCTTGCGACCTAATGACTTCTTTGCTCTTTTAGCTATAGTTGTGCTTCTTTCTTTCCAGGCTTGGTTCTGATTTTCCACTGCTCAGTGGTACCCTAGCAGATGTAGTCTAGCTGAATTACTCTCCAGCTCTTAGTGAAAGTAATCAGCCCATGAAAGTACAGCCATCTGACTTACCCCAGGGTCACACACAAAGTCATATCCTGATGGCAGAGAGCAGACTTCTGAAGCCATCTGAGCTTGGTTCTTCTGAGAGAGCCTATATGTCCGTTCTTCCCTTTGCTTGGCAGTGTTTGCCCTTGATCCTCTGGTGGCTGGCCCCTTCTTGTCACTGGAAGCCTCAGTGTAAAATTGACCTCTTCACCTTGGTGTTCCCTGAGCATTCCCTCTAACACAGCCACCCCAGACCTCTTCATCTTAAGGCCATATTACAATGTCCTGCCTGCTACTTTCTGCTATTTCACTCTCACATTCAGCACACGAGTACTGACATGCATGGGGCACGAATTGGGAGCACAACGACGTTTTGAAATCAGTGCCTTAGTCATTCTCTTACTACTGAGATATGACACCTTAAACAACAACATATAGGGAGAGAGATTTGTTTGGACTCACCGTTACAACCCCTAGCTGCCTGGCTCCAATACAGGAAGGTGATAGGGGAAGGGCCTGGCAGAGAGGCGCTGCTCATGTAGTGGTGTCAGGAATCAGACAGTGAAGGGAGGAGCCAGACAGGGAGATGTGTGCTTCCATGTCGTGCATCCAGAGACCAACCTCTGCCAACTAGGCCCCACCTAATAGCGCCTTGGGCTGTGGATTCATCAGTGGATTAATCTGTTGATGAGATCAGAGCCCCTATGGTCTAATCACCTTCCTCAAACACATTGGACTTTTGGGAGACAATTTAGATCTAAACCATAGCAATGAATGAATCCAGCTCAAGCTGGAAACCAAAGCCAAGGGCTCTAAAGTGATCTTAACAAAGTCACAACTCATTAGTGGAACAGCTCAATCCAGAACCCATGGCTCTTGACTCTTGTCCAGGTTTTTCCTACCATATCAGGTTTCATGGTGATGTGGTAGAAAGGACGAACATTTCTTGAGCCTGCAGTTGCTCTGCACATGTCAGTCATCCTGACACTAAGCCTGCAAAATTGGCAGTGTCCACATTTTTATAAACAAGGATATGGAGCCTTTGGGATGCTAGGTCACTTGCCAGGCATCACACTGCTGTAGGGTGAGAGCTGTGTTCTGGACCCAGCTTGGTCTCATGCCCAAGTTCTCTGTGCTGTGGGGCTCCAAGTTCTTCAGCTGGGGGCTCCTTCCTGATAACATTTGTGTTTTATTAGTATTTCTGTACAGAAATCTTGAGCAGTGAGTAAAAGGGAAGCTTCAGCTGCTATAGCAGGCTGACAGAAGGCGTGGGGTAGGGAGGCTATGCAGCTTTCCCTTTGTCCTTCAGGTCATACTGTAGAGGTGACATCTGTCTCTTTGTATCACAAGTGAGGATCACTGCTCTTGAGTCCTAGAATGCAAGTGTCACACTGTGTAAGTGGCCTCCAAAGGTGTGGGTATGAGTGGGCGCTCTACCTGGCTCTGTTCACTTTTCTCCTTGCTGAGGACAAAGAAAGTTGGGATGTATTAATTGATGCCCACATGGCTTGGAAATAAAATATCTCACCAATGATTTGTATGTTCCTAAATATAAAATAAAGCTTATAGATCAAAGGATAACAGAAAGCACATAGCCCTTGGTATCTCTACCCTCATTTTATAGCCTGGGTGCTGTGCTCATTCTGGCTTTTGTTCTTTCGTTCTTCTGAGCTCCTACTGCACCTACCTGGCTGATGTCCAATGTGGACAAACTCTTCCGTCACCTTCTCCAGGCTGTAGAGCATTTCTGGAAAAGACGTGTCATTCTCTGACTGACCTCCTTGCCAATCCGTGTCCTTTTGCCTCAGCTGTGTCTTCGTAACAGCTCAGGGATGCTTTTGCGTGGCATGCTGGCCTGTCTTGTCCTCACTGTTGTGGGCAAAGTCACTCCAGATGCACCCAAGGTTGCATACTGGGCCTGACAGCGTACGAGGAGCTACAAGACTGAGGAATGGGGGTTCTCAGCACCTAGGACAGCTCCATGAGGAGAGCCAGGGAGACTGACCACTCTCTGAGCCTTGATTATTAAATCTGAAAATCATATCCAGGGGTGCTCTGATTCTGACATACAGCCCCACAACCCCTTTTATATTTGTGTTGAGATAGGATCTAAGTTATTCAGGTTATCCTTGAACTTGTGATCCTCTTTCCTCCTCTTCTGGGGTAGCTAGGATTACAGATTCCATGTATGTGCCACTATGCCTGATACAAGACTTGGGTGTCATTGCATCACCTGTGGCTTTCCTTCTCATGGTATCTTAACTTTTTTCTTTCTTTCACAAAAGTCAATTACCAAGTGTACCAAGTTCTGTTCTAGGCTCTAGATAAGAAAGATTCAAATCTCTGATAACCTGGATTCCCCCATGTGAATCGCGGTTCTGTTCTGTGACACAATTTCCAAGGGTGAGGTGTTTCTGGAGCCTCCTACATCCTGGACACACATTTGTTGGCATCTCCTCTCTGAGCATCGCCTGCTTGCTCATTAACTTTAGTTATATTCCTGAGCTGAAGCAACCTCTAGGGGCTCAAGTCTAGTTCAGTAGATTTCTCTTTTGGAGACAGGAAAGAACAAAGACGAAAGCAATAAGGATGCAAAGGGAAGATACACTTGTTCAGGACAGAAACCCTCAAAGCAGCTCTTGTAGCAAACCAAACATTAAAAGTAATTTTGGTTGAGCTGAGATCTCCCTGAACTCAAAAGCACAGGTGTAGGGAGATGAGAGGAAAGAATTATGTTGGAGATACAGTAATAAGCTAATATGGTGTGCATGACAACTGAGGGACTGGGAATTCATAAATATATTCATGTTTCCTTCCCAGTAAGATTGATTAAATACCGAAGCACAAAGTTAGAGTCAAAGAGAGATTGAAAGAGCAAGGCAGAGAAAGGGGGAGCAAGTTACAGAAGTTCTGGTAAAATGTATCAACTCTGGACAAAGAACACTTCATCAAACACATAAACAACCACTGCCTGGTACATTGAAATCTGGAAGTATCATAAATTAACCTGCCACAAAACTTTGCAAAAGGTCACATTTAACATTAATCAGGTGCTGGCAGTGGGTGTTTTTATGGATAGAAGAGAGAGTGAGAAAAAAATATTGCTCTCTTTGCATTGCATTTTCAAAATCACTTCCTAATTATTCAGCAGGAGAAGGAAAAACAACATTTCTGGCTGCTGTAAGGACAGGAAATGGATTCTTTCATCACCCGAACACCTTTGCAGCTCAAGTGCTGAGATGCCCAGGTGGAAGGCGACCCTGCTTGGAACCGGCAGCTCCCTGACACATCAAGACCTTCTCCTTTTGCAGCATGTGGTCAGACGTTGATGGAGTACCTGTGAAAGCCACAGAGGAGCAGGGTGGCTCAGGAGGGAGGCCACAGTCAGCAAGAAGTTGGCAGATGATGGGCACTTCATGGTGGCCAGTTTGGAATATGAGCTGCTTCTTTTAGACAATGGGAATTTGAGCCCATTCTAAGACTCTGTGCCATTTAGCAGGACTGTAGGAGATGCTGGAATGGCCATTTCTGGGACTTGGTTTCCCCATCCACTGAATGGGTCTGATTTCCCTCATTTAGAGAATGCTGGAGAACGTGGTTACTTATCTACCTGGGAAAGTTGTAGCCCACACCCTGTCCTTTATGCTTGGCCCTCTGTGCCTTTTCTCAGAGTGCTCATCTTCTTTGTCTGATTTCACAAGCTATATCGATGTTGATTACTCTTTGCTCCAGACTTTTGTCAATTCCTTGCTTGCCAACTACCTTTCCCATTTGGAGATTGTAATTTGATACCCCAAGACAGATGTATGCTAATCCATGCATTTATTAATAGATACTTATGAAACATTTGCTCAGCGTGTTAGGCTCTGTTTTAGATGCGGAGGGTGCAGCTCTGACAAGAGGCAGAAATTCCTGCCCTCACAATACATAAATAAATAGGCATAAGTAATGAATCAATTACACAGCACATTATGTGACATGCATAATAAACGAAGTGCACAGGCAGTTAAAAGACTGAGGAGGGTAATGGGTTGTGGAGTGCCAACATGGGCACACTTTTAAATTTAGTGGCTGTAACAATTCACTGCACTCTTCTTTTCCAACCTGGGCCTGGTAGAATGGTTCCTGCAAAGAAGGGTGGAGAGAAGAAGGGTTGCTCCACCATCAACGAGGTGTTGACCCAAGAATACACAATCAACATTCGTGAGCGCATCTGCTGTGTGGGCTTCAAGAAGCGCACCCCTCAGGTACTTAAGGAGATCTGGAAGTTTGCCATTAAGGAGTTGGGGAAACCAGACATGTGCATTGATACCAGGCTCAACCAAATTGTCTGGGATAAGAACCAAGGGAATAAGGAATGCCCCATATCACATCCACGTATGATTGTTCAGGAAAAGAATGAGGATGAAAATTCACCAAATAAGCTGTACACCTTGGTAGCCTACGTCCCTGTCACCATGTTCAAAAATCTCCAGACAGTGAATGTGGATGAGAACTAACTGAAATAAAGTTACAGAACTGCAAAAAAAACAAAATTGAGTGGCTATGTGCCCTAGTTGAAATAAAGCTTTGTAGGAGGTAAAGGAGGAGCCATTGGGTACCTGAAGGATACCTGCTCCACGTAAGATGAGAGCAAGTGCGAGGGCCCTGGGGTTGGCATGCATTAGGACCAACAGGGACAGAGTGAGCAAAGGGAGAAATGCTGAGGAAGACCCAGGAGAGGTCTTCCGGGGTCTGATACAGCAGCATAAGGACTTGGCTTTTGCTGTGTGAGGGACAGGATTCTTTTAAAATTTTTGGAGCAGAGGAGACATGATTTGACTTCCAAATTGATTTACAGAGGTAAGAGTCTGTTGCTCAGATGAGTCTAGCAGAGATGAAGGGGGAATCAGCCTCCAAGCCCCCAGGCTCCAGGGGAAGTCGGGGTAGATCAGGGCTTCCCCGGGCCAGACCCACACTTGTTCCCAAGGTGCCTGTTAGCATGTAGTAGCAAGGCCTGGGCTAGGGGCTGCAAGGCTGTGAGATCCTGAGCTGGAGTCCGTGAGGCAGACACAACAGGCAAGGAAGGTCATGAACTTGGTCAGAGGTTTTGATGCAAAACAGATGTAAAAAGGGTGATTTACTCCCTTATCACAGAGAGCATGCCTGAGAAGCTGGGATCGTTCAGCACTGTTGAGGTTGGCTTTATCAGGCATTGCCCAGCCTATTGTTCATCCTGTTATAGGAAGAGTCACAGAATGGGACTCCCGGAAAAAAAATTGAGAGGGGACCATTTGCACTCAAAGGAATGCCCACTTGTCTCATCCTGTTTCTCTTCCACTAATGGTTATCTTGTGACATTGAAAATGAAAACCAAGAATGACAGAAGCATAAGTCTGGTTTCACGTGGTCCCCATCACCACTGCTGTAAGGTTTACATTTGTCCTAATTTTATATGCTCTCTTTTAAGTTACCATTACTAGTAAATACATGAAGTTCCTAACAATTCAGGGAACAATTAAGCTTGGAAAGTTCTTTAGACTACCCACACATGAACCCTGGTTAAGAGTTGAAAGAACTGAATTTGAGTTTTATGTTTCACACAAATTATATGGACAATTTTGGCCATATTATGAAATAATAATAATAAGTATAAATCGTGTAAATACTCCAAGTAATTATAATTTTTTCTATATATATATATATATATATATATATATATATATATATATATATATAAATCAACACAGCAATTGGACATATTGATGTGGAACAGCATGTATTATATATAATACATGCATGCAACATATAATGATTAAAACAGTGTGGTCAATTCATGGTACTCTTCAGTGTTCAATATTTGGTATTGAAATAGGCAATATTGTTGTGCATAGAGATCCTACTGTTCCATAGAATGATAGGTTAGTCCTCCTGTCCCACTGTGCCCACCCCTGTACCTACCCAGGAAGCATTTCAGTGTATCTCCCAGCTCAGGTAAGTGTCAAGTGTTTTATTTACTTCATTATACTCTCATCAGCCCTGTAGATCACCTTCTGGGGTAGGTTTCATGACAGACATCTTAGAGATGAGAAAGAAATATCTCACAGGAATTAAGTCCAAGGTTGTCAAGCTGGGATGAGCTACAGCAAGCTCAGATGGACTTCAAAGGTCTTGTTCTTATCTCCTATCCAATGCTCTTATTTTCTTTGCCCTGTTTTTCCCACATACAATGGATGGTAGGAGGAGATGGTTTTATACTCTCTATTTAGCCCTGAAGTTCTGGAATATGCAGTCCTTTTTGCGTGGTCTTGTCTGCTGAGCTTGCCCTTGCCCCGTTTCCTACATTTCCTACCAGAGCTGCACCCTTGTCAAAGATGTTGCAATGAGCATGATGACACACACCTGTGATTCTGCCACTCTGGGAGGCTGAGGCAGGAAGATCACAAGCTGAAGCCCTCCCCAGGCAATTTAACAACTAGTGAGACCCTGTCTCAAAATAAAAAAAATAAAAGAGGAAGGGGGATGTACCTCACTGTGAAGGCCCTGGATTCAACCTCTAACATTCTTTGCCCCCCAACAAAAGGTGCTAGTATGACAGGGCTGTGGCCTTCCCCATGACCTGGAGAGGGGTGGCTCTGAGCCTGCCAGGGATCACTCTGGGTGACCAGAAGATGCTCCTCAGGCCCCCTGTCTCAGCCCGCTTCTGCTGGCTGGAGCACCTTCTGCTAGCCATGAGACCACTCATGTGAGTGGATGAAGACTGCATGTTCCTGGTGTATGGTTCCGGAGGGATATGGAAGGAGGCATGGCAAAGCCCTCCAGGTTCATAAACCTTCCCTGGATTCCTGGGAGAGGGGGGCTGCTGGTGAGGTGAGGGAGACAGCTCTGTGCTGTGTAAACATATCTACACCACACTGCTGCTTCACAGCCCTAGGGGGGCCATTTTCTGAGTGCTGTGGCAGGAGTTGACTTCTTCCAAGGATTGACAGGGCCTATGGGGAACACTAAGCAGACCTTGATTTCTCTCTTCCTGTTGGCACATTTAACTAATGAGCAGAAGGCAGGGGCCTGGAGAGGCATGAAACTGGCTGCCACATGTGGCTTCAGAGAGAAAAACTGTTCCTCTTGCGGTGTGGGAGTATTCAGCCATGCTCTGCATAATCCTGGCTCCGCAGCACCTCGGGGCCAAGCACTCTCACTACACAGGGTGGGCACAGTAGATAGGTGGGAGCCTGTGGTGCCAGACAGAGCACACATGCATGGGATAACTCCACCGTACTAGTGTGGGGCCAGCCTGTTTGATGGAATAGAGGATTCCGGCATACCTGGTGGCTGCAGCTCAGCTTCCATGGTGCTCTCAGCAAGAGGAAGGACGCGGCCCTCAGCAAGGCTGGTTCTTTTGGACTGCTACAACAGAAGACCATAAACTAGATAACTTGTAAATAACAGGAACTTACTTCTCTCAGTACTGGAGGCTGGAAGTTCAAGGCCAGTGTGCCAGCACCTGGGCTGTGGTGAGGGCCCTCTTCTGAGAAGGCTATTGATTTCTTGTTGTATCCCACCTGGCAGAAGGCAGGCAGCCACAGCCAGCTCTCCTGACTCTGAGAAGGGCACTTATCCTGTTTGTGCAGGTTTAATGATGACCTGGTCTAACACGACTTCCTAGTACCATCACATCTAAGAGGTGGTGGTGTCTTCACAGATGGCATTTGAAGGCATACAGACATTAAGTCCCTCCCAGACCCTCCAGCTGTTCAAGGCATTCAGAATCAGTCACCGTGTCTGGGGTTACAGAAACAGTGGTCCGGTTCAGTGGGGAAGGGAGAGAAATCAGTGTCTGGTGCTGTTGTTGGCCACCATGTCTGAGAGGGCAGGAGGCTTTGTGTTTCATTTCTCCTCCTTCAGGCCTGAGAATAATGCTTTGTCTCCTGATTGCCCAGTGATTGGTCTGGAGTCTTTTCTTGTGGGTGGGTTTGTGGCTTTTGCTTCTTCACAGAAAATTGATAAAAGGCATATCTCTTTCCAGGATGGGCTCTCGGTAAGGGATTGTTATTCTGAGTGAATCTGGCTCTCAGCAAACTGACAAGAACAGCTGGGAAGAAACTGTTGCTTGGCAGGAGGGGCCATGGTTTTGTTCTTCTCTTTTCCCTGTCGTCTTTCTGTTTGGTATCTTGGGGAGGAAGAATTCCAGGCACAGAGATATATTAGTCTGCAAAATCCTGCCCTCCAAGAGAAGGAGCAGACACTCAGCTTCTGAGTCACTCCAGGAAGATTGGAGCTGTCCCTGGAGAAGAACTGTCCCCTTTGAGTCTCCCTGGAGACAAGGCACTGACTCCCTAGGCTGCCTCCTCATTGACTCTGTATAACTTGTCACTTGGTGTCCAGGGAGAGAAGCCAGGCCGCTAAGAGTCCCTTAGCTGCGACCCTTGGAATAACTCATTGATGAGTTTGGCTGTCTTTGCTCACAGCTTCCCAATTATTTGGCCTTTTGACAACACCCCGCCCCCTGCGCATTCCTCTCTCAGTCCAGGGATGGTCAGAGGCAGAGCCACGAGGTCATCATCCGTGGGGAATTCTTTTCCCTTGCTTTATGCTGGAGGCACTTGCAAAAAGACAGGCTCACCACAAACTGCAAACCTAGCTTGGATTTCTTGTAGCTCACAGATCCAAATGGGGAGGGATTGTATTGGCATCTTGGGGAAGCATCCAGAAGGACAGCTGTAAAGATGTGAAGGCTGTTGAGGAAGCAAGTCAACCTGAGCCCAGGAAAGAAGAAAATAGTTCTGACAGTGGGGACCAACTAGGTGAGTCCTACTGCCTATGCCATTCCATACCAGTCATAGAAGCACCCTGTGAGAATCTTCCATGGAACAGGCTGAGTCTGGTGTGCTCTTCAGACCTAATGCTCAGAGGGAAGCTGCAGCCCTGCTGCTGGGCTCCCATCCCAGTTTTCTACAAACAACAGATGGAGGAGGGATCTCCATAATCACATTTTCCAGAAAGGAAGCAATCTTATTTTCCAGAAAGGAAACCATCTCAGTGGAAATAGCAATCACGGTGTTAGCCACAGATACTTTATAACTCTGGTGATGAATAAGGAATTTTTAAGCACTTCCTTGTTTTGCTTTCACAAAACTGGACAAGTAGGACACGGACATCATGTTGATTTTATGGATATGGAAACTGAGTCAACAGAAGCCAATAAATGTGTCCAACCTGCTGCTGTGCACTAGAAATGCAATTCAAAGTTAAGCAAGCCTGCCTTTGCTGTCTAAGTTCAACCACTATGCTAAGTCAGGCTGGCAGCTGGTTGAATCAGGATCCACGTTGCAAGTTTCCCAACCTCCGTCCCTCATCCTTCTACACCTGTGCAGTCCAATATGGTGGCCTTAGCCAGTCAACTGTGATGAGTGTCCACATGAAATGTGGCTGGTACAAACAGAGATGTATTCTGAGTAGAACACACAATATGCTGTGGGTTTCAAAAGACATTAGAAAGGATTTTAAGGTATCTCATTAATATTTTTACTATTGATTACATGTTAAAATGATGATCTATGGGTGTATTGATTTAAATAAAAATATTATGATGAATCTCACCTCTTTTTTTTTTTTTTTTTTCTCTAATTGTGTGTAACTACTGGAGACCTCAAGGTTTTATGCGTGGCTTGCAGGCATGGCTCATATGAAATTTCACACTGCATACATGGCTTGTGTGTGTGGACAGTACTGTTTTGTGCAATGAGTTGTCAGCTATCTTGGTTAATCTTCTCTCATTTCTGGGACAAATACTTGACACCCAAAATGAAGAAAGGAAAGGGTTTTTTAGCTCACAGTTACTGGAGGTTTCAGTTCACACTCAGCTGGTTCCAAAGCAGAGCAACACATGGCAGAGAGCAGCCTTTCATGGTGGCAGCAAAGAGCAAGAGAGCAAAGGGGAGGAGTAGCAGCAACAGTGGCAGAGAGGAAGTCTATCTTTCTCAAGTTGCATTCAGGCTGTATGCCCCAGGCTGGGTGTAGTATTTATATCCATAATCCCAGCAGCACTCACACTCATAATCCCAGTGGATCATGAATTAATCACAAGCTCTAGAAGTCTACCTCATGACTGCATGAGGCTTTAGGGGGACAGCTAGATACAAACCATTAAGATCAATGGGAGAGATCCGCCGCTGACGCCGGTCCCGCACCCCCGCGCCTGGGACTCATCCGTCGCTGACCCAGGTCCCGCACCGCCACGCCTGGGACTCATCCGCCGCTGACACAGGTCCCGCGCCGCCGCACCTGGGGATCACCCGCCGCTGACGCCGGTCCCGTGCCGCCACGCCTGGGGCTCATCTGCCGCTGACACCGGTCCCGCGCCGTGCCTGGAACTCATCCACAGCTGATGCTGGTCCGGGGCGCTCTTTGCGCCTGTTCCGTGCCGCAACTGTAGCCCACCCCCTGTTTGGTTTGACCAGCACACCTGCCAGGTAAGGATCTCTGAAACTTTCTTCAATCTCCCTGCACAAACCCACCTGAACTATAGTCTGGAACCTATCCACCAACCCCTCTGGCCTTGTGCCAGCCCGGTAAGGACCCTCAGTCTGCGTCCATCCTTGGACTGAACTCCAAAACTCTGACTCCACCCACAGTTCAGACCCACAAGGCCTCACAGCAGCCAGTGAACTGAACTGCAACTCTCAGCCAGGCACCACTGGAGGGGAACAAGCGGGGTGGATCCAGAACAAACCCCCATAGGTGCTAACAACATAACTTCACCAAAGTACATAGCTCACTGCTATACAAAATGATAACAACAAGGAGTAAGATGCAGGCACAGGGCCCAAGCCCACCCAAATTAAACACGG
>PVKN010013126.1:0-10707 GCA_004027915.1 Capromys pilorides | reverse complement strand
TATTTTTCTTAAATTCAGGGCTGCTGTCCAGAGATGCAGCTTTTCTGGGGCCCGAGAGGTGGGGTCCCTGAGGCGATGCAGTTTTGGGGGTGTCTGGGGTACAGAGCACCTGCTGCCCCAGTGTCTACTGTTCAACTAAGGGACTTTGAGAAGCACACAGACCCCTTTCTCTTCTACCTGAAAGAGAAGAGAAGAGCCTGGGCTCTTCTTTTACAAAAACAGTTTTTGAGTAGCTAACATTTGTACACTTGATCAACTTCAATGGTGACACACATAAAGCATACAAAATGCTGCGCAATGAGAGAACTTTGTCCATCTTTATTCTTCACACGTCCTGTTCCTTCCACAGAGACAACCACGTCACCTGTTTCTAACAGCCTTCAGAGTCTACAGAGACATCCACACAGCTAAATGAACACACACACATACACACACACACACACACACACACACACACACACACATCCCACATAGTTCATTGCCATTTGGTATTTTTACTCAGTGTATCTCAGAAATTGTGTCTAAATTTATGCTTACTGGGGTACGTCTATAATCCCAGCACTTGGGAGGCTGAGGCAGGAGGATCGATGTGAGTTCGAGACCAGCCTGTGCTACAAAAGTGAGCTCAAGGCCAGACTGAACTGCATAGTGAGACTCTGTCTCAAAAAGACAAAAATAAATAAATAAAAAAATCTAGTACATGCACAGAAAGTCCATATATAGGTTTCTTGTTTTATTTGTGTGTGTATATGTGTAGTACTGGGGACTGAATGCAGGAAACAGTGAGCTACATCCTCAGCCTTATTTTTTATCTTTTTGAGATGGTATCACTATGCAGTTCAGACTGGCTATGAGCTCTATTTATAGCCCAGAATAGTCTTGAACTCAGACCCATCCTCCTGCCTCAGCCTCCTGAGTGCTGGGATTACAGGTATGTGCTATCACCCCTGACTATTTTATTTTATTTTTGGGACCGGGGTTTGAACTCACAACCTTGCACTTGTCAGGCAGGTACTTGTGCCATGGAGCTATCTCCCTGCCCCCCCCCCCCAACTTTATTTTAAATTAAGGTCTTATTAAATTTTCCCAGCTGCACTCAAATGGACTCTTCTGCCTCAGCCTTCCCTGGCTGGGATTACAGATGTCATCATCAAGCTCGGCCTATTGTAGGTAACTGAATTAGAACTATTATAGGCAGTTAGGCAGGGTCCAGGCCCTAAGGATGACAGGGAAGACAAGGTGACTCTACAACCAGAGACAGACACTCCTCTGCTGTGGGCCAGACCTCAAGACAAGAGTAAACAAAAGCAAGCCGGGCGTGGTGGCACGCCTGTAATCCCAGCACTTGGGAGGCTGAGACAGGAGGATCAGTGTGAGTTCAGGACCAGCCTGGGTTACAAGAGTGAGTTCAAGGCCAGCCTGAACTGCAGAGCGAGACCTTGCTTCAAAAAGACAAATAAAATAAACAAAAGCAACTACATACTTCCTTAGGGGTGGGCATCAGGGATTGATATGCTAAATAAGTATCAATCACCTTAAAAGAGTCTGGGAGGAGTCAAGAGCCCAGGCCCAATAGGTGGTGTTCTTGCCTGCTTGCTACATGACTTGCTTTCCCATTGGATCCCAATTTTAATCTATTTCACCTGAGCAATGGTGCTTGTACTCTCATTGGTTGATCACAGTTTTGCCCCACCTCATACCCACCTAAGCGAGTTCGCATGTCTTCTCTACAACCTTAGACCTGCCTCACCACATTGTTTCCTCTATAAAAGTCCCTGGAAGAGACAGCTTCCCTGGGACAACCCACTTGGAACCCCTCTCCTGTTCCTCTCTGGGATGGGAACTTTCTTTCCCCCAATAAATCTATTCTAATAACCTCCGTTTGTTTCTAAAATTCATTCTTCAGTTTTAGAGAACAGGAACTCGTCTCAGGTACTTTTCAGGTTGGGATCATTTTTCCCCTATATCATTTCGGAGGTCATCCACCTGGGATCAGTTTTTTCTCCCTGCATCAAGCCTACACAGTTATTTTCTAGATATTCCTAACTCAGAGGTTTGATTTTTTTTTTTTTTTTTTTTTAATCCAAGGATTATTAAGTGTTAAAACAGTTCCTGGTCAGGGGTTGGCGAGATAGCTCCGTGCGCAGGGACTTCAGATCGATCCCCACAACATATGCTGTGCCAGCCCTACCCCAGGGCGAGCTGAGCTGGCCACACGGTCGGGGCACAGTGGCGCATGCCTATAAGCCTAGCACTGCGAAAGCTGAAAACAGGAAGACCACCATGAGTCCGAGCTGCACAGAGAGACTCTGTCACAACCAAACACATTAAAAACAAAAAACAAACAAATAAAAAACATGGTCAATAGTGACTATATTTTATAACATCTGAGGTCTTCTCTTCATGTTCTTAGATATGATAACTGTTCTCTGAATCTTCGTTAGTTGCATCCTCTGTCAGTACAAGACCCCTTCCTGCGTGTAGTCTAACATCTGCTGTCTGGGGCGCAGCTCAGTGGTGTCACACAGCTCTCCTGGGCCTGGGGACCAGAGCTCAAGGACCACGAAAAAGACCGAGACTGTTTGGACTTTCCTATTTGTCTTCTTGGTTTGCTTTCAGGTCCTTATACATTTTCAACCTTTCTGAGTTACTTGGCTTATAGACAGGATTCTACTGAGTTTTGGAATTAAATCCAAGGGAATGTTTGGTAGGGGCACTCAGTGGAATCCATCCCGATAACATAATATTTTCTAAATATTCTTCGTTCCGTCATTATTCTTTGGTGGTACTGGGTATTGAATTCAGGGCCTTTAAACTGAACTACATTATTATCTCTTTTAAAAATATATTTTGAGACAGAGTCATGCTAAATTTTTTATTTTTTTATTTTTTATTTTTAGAGTCATGCTAAATTGACTAGGTTTTGCTATATAGTTTGTGCTGTGTATTTCTGATAATTCAGCAGGGTTGTATTTCTTTCTTTTTTTTTTTTTGAAACAGAGTCTTGCTGTGCACCCCAGGCTGGCCTCAGACTCAAGGTGATCCTGCTGCCTCTATCTCCCTTCCAATTGCTGGGATTACACATGTGTCCACCGTGCTCTGCAACTTGTATTTTTCAGTTAATGGTCTCATTTATATTTATGCCTAGACCTTCATGTTTTTATTGTTATATTATTATTTTATAGTACTGGGGATTGAACCAGGGACCTTGTGCTTGCCAGGCAGGCACTTACGCCACTGAACTAAATCCCCAGCTCTAACCCTCTTCAGTGTTTTGAAGTAGATTTAGTATAATATAGCAAATATTTTTGTTAGAAAATGCTCTCACTTTTTTTTTTTAACATGTATTTGGTACAGGGTCTTGCTACACAGCTCAGACTCCTTCTGTCCCAGCCTCCCCAGCAGGCTTGGGCATGGTAGACCCACATGCGGTACTGGGGATCGAAACCGGGCCTTTGTTCTGGTCAGGCAGGTGCTTAGACCACTGAACTATCTCCTTGCCCTTCTGTTCTCATCTTAACCATCCTCTCATTCCTCCATCCTTTGATAAGATATCTGATACTTTCAACTGAAAGTATTCACCTAGAGGTGACATGTGGATGGCGCTACATATTTCCCAGTAGATGGCGCTAGAGACACAAGAGAAAACTACCTAAATCCCAACCACATCAGTTGACTCAGTCTTCTAAACTCTGATCAAGGGCTGGGAAGATAGCATGGAGGTCTGAGCGCCTACCAAGCAAGCCCAAGGCCCTTGAGTTCTAGTCCCAGTACTGCATGCCTGAAACTGGGCGTGGTGGTGCATTCTTATAATCTCAGTGCTGGGGAATCTGCTCAGCAGTCTAAGTGCCGACCTGGAAAGCGCAAGAACTGGAGTTCAATCCTCAGTACCACATGCCATGCTGGCCCTTGTATCAAATAAATGAATAGTGTCCTTTATGGACAAAGGACAAATCCTGGACAGGAGTGACCCACCTGAGTGCTTACATGAAATTTCTTTGACCATCCACCTCCAGGTTGTATTAATTAGCTTTCCTGTCTTTTAGACATAATACCAGACACCCACAACTTAAGGAGAAGTTAAATTTGGCTCACTTTGTGGTTGTTTTTTTCTTTTTTTTTTTTTTTGAGACAGGGTCTCGATAGCAGTTCAGGCTGTCCTTGAGCTCACTTTTGTAGCCCAGGATGGTCTCAAACTCGCACTGCTCCTCCTGCCTCAGCCTCCCAAGTGCTGGGATTACAGGCGTGCGCCACCACGTCTGGCCTGTTGTTATTGTTTTGAGAATGGGTCTTGCTAAGTAGTCCTGGGCAGCCTTCAAATCACTATGAAGCCCAGGCTGGCTGACCTCATGGCAACCCTCCTGCCTCAGCCTCCCCACTGTTGTGATTATAGGAATGCACTACCATGTTCAGCTTGGCTCACATCTTAAGGGGATTCCGTCCATTGTCTGCTGTTTCCAAGGCAGAAATACCATGGTGGACAAGGCACTGTGGAGCAGATACACAGTTTATAGGAGCGAGGAAGCTGAGTGGAGGAACAGTGTCAAGAAAGGAGGGGCCGGGACCATGGCCACATACCCAGACAGACCCCGAAGTGGGCTTTTCTGTAATCCTCTGGCCATCGAGTTCATTATCCAGATCCACTTTAACCATCACAGAGACTGGCTTCCTTTTCTGGTGGTGGTGGAGACAGGCTCTTATTGTGTAGCCCAGGCTGGCCTTGAACTTGGGGAGCCTCCTACCTCAGCTTCCCCAGTGCTGGAAGTGGGGGATTACGGGCTGTGCCACCACACCCAGGCAAGAGTAACTTGAAAGCAATAGTGATTCTTTTTTTTTTCATGTATATTTGGTACAGGGTCACACTAAGGAGCTCTGACTCGTAGTGATCCTCCTGTATTCAGCCTCCCAAGTGCTGGGATTACAAGCTGCGCCACCACTCCCAGGCTTGATGGCTGGCTCAGCGTGCCCAGGGACAGGGTTGGTGCAGCACGTGATGCCAGGGATCGAACCCCACAAAAATGATCCTTATGAAACAAGCGGACTGGTAGAAAGGAGTAGCCATTCTCATGGGTTTAGAAAGATTTCAGTTTTACAAATCCATACTTTTGAGTGGCAGTTGGCTTTCATCCCTAGTATCCAGTTCATAATATTTAATTCTTCTTGAAGTCATACGCAACTCAAACTCTATCGCAGTCAGGCGTCAGGTGTTGTGTGATTGTTCTAGGCTGGTCAACTCTGGGCTTACATATTCCCTTAGGGTCTGACTGCAGGCAGAAGGCGACAAGGAACAGAGAAAGCACGGGATCATCATGGGGGAGAGTGGCACGCATATCCAGGCCCTCTCTCCCTACTGAGCAACACACAGGTCTGTGTCTGCCTCAGCTTCTCCCTCCAAGAAGGCGATTGCTGCCCATTGCTGCTTCAGACATCGTAAAGAAATATTTGATCCATGATACGCGTGGACATGCTCCAGGGACAGCACGAAGGACCGTGGTCAGGACACCTTACATGACACAGCACAGAAGACAGAGAGCGCAGGATTACAGGCGAGTATCCCTGAGCTCAGCTAGAAACAAGGTCATTCCTTCTCCCTCGTGTGTGTGTATGTGTGTGTGTGTGTGTGTGTGTGTGTGTGTGTGTGTGTGTGTATTGAGACCAGGACTTGCTATGTAGCTCAGGTTGGCCTTGAACTCACTGTGTAGTCCATGCTGGTCTCAATTCATGGCGATCCTCCTGCCTCAGCCTCCCAAGTGCTAGGATTACAGGTGTGCACCACCACATCCGGCCAAAACAAGGTCATTCTAAAATGAAATTTTTGCTAAAAGAGAAGGGGGGCGGTGTTCCAGTCATGGGAACTACCCTCCCCCATGTGCTTATCTGCCAGGTACGTAGAAAACAAGATTTAGCCCTCAGATTCACCTCATCTTTGGACCACTGCTCCTTCCGGGAAGGCCATTCTGTGCCCACTACTCCACCCATCCTGGTGAAGCCCAGCTGATCACCTTCCGGTACAGACATGCTTCCTTTGCCAAGGAGCCTTAACTTTCACAGCAGAATGAATCCACCTCTCTGCCTTGTTTCCATTTGCCTCAGGACAGAGGCAAAGCGAAGCACTCATCAGTTATGGGATAATGACGGGAGCAGAGCGAGCTCTTTGCTGCTAGGGAATTGGGCCTTACCCCTGTAGTCTCTTGGCCTTTACCCGATTAAAAATACCAAAGGAGGAATGAAGTAGAGGCAGAAGACAGATCCCACGGCCAAGTCAGAACGCCAGGTCCAGAAAGGCCCTTGCAATGACCCCATCCGATCTCCCACCCTGTATGTGAGGGGCTGAGACCCCGGCAGGAAAGGGACTGGCCCCGAGTGGCGAGTGGCGAGCCTCCAACAGGTCCAGGCCTCCGCTCGCTCACTCGGCGCTTTCCGCGCAGCTCTGGGCGTCTGACGGAGTGACAGCCCCTTGCAGCCCTCAGACCACAAGTGCTCTTGATGTTTCTCCGTCAGAATTGGGCAAACGAGCATGCAGTTCTGGGCTAATCTGCATGCAGGAGTTTGTGCTCTGTGCTAAGAATAGAAAGAGATGTCAAAATAGCGAGGATGAGGCACCGAAGAGGAAGCGGAAATGGAAAGGGCGCTCGGGGAGGTCACATCCCACGCTGGAGGCCGCCACGGGGCCTCTGCTGTTATGGGGACGTTTTAGGTCCTGAAGGTTGGCCGGACGCGCCGCAGGGTCTGAGTAGAGAGGCCTGGCGGACCGGGGCTCTGAGGCAGAGACGGGGCGCCTTGGAAGGAGAGGAAGGGCTTTCGCAGCGCTTCTGCAGCACCTCCAGGAAAGGGAGCGCAGGCGGCCGGCGGGCTCAGGGGCTGCTCTGCTGGACACAGCCTGAAGCTGCAGGGGACACCTGCGGTGGGCCTGGGGATGAGGGGGCGTCAGGAGAAGACAGGAGGAGGGAGGGGGCGGGAAAGCTGAGAGCAGCGCAAAGGGGTGGCTCCAGGGGGCGCTTCTGATCGCCGCTGGGGTCGGGGGTGCGGAGGGAGGGAAGGGGTGGCAGGGAAAGGGTGCCTTCCAGACGTCAGGCGCCGCAGGTGATGGTCGCCAAGACCGCCTCGAGAAGCACAGAGCCGGCCTAAGGTGCGCGCTTCAGACGGCAGGTGGAGCCACCGAGATGTCTGAGGATGAGCGAGAGCCCTGGCAAGAAGGCTCTCAGGGGCCTGGAAGTCGAGGCACCGCCCCTGCGGCTAAGGAAAGGGTCACAGGTCTGTCACATGGAGTTAATCTCCCTCCTTCCATGAGCGTTCACTTTTGGAGCCCAGGCTGGTCTTGAACTCGCACTGATCCTCCTGCCTCAGCCTCCCAAGTGCTGGGTCCATGTGCACTCTTGACAGAGTTTTAGTAACCTACTCTCTGAAAGTGAAGGCAGAACTGCCCTAATGAACTCCAGCTGCCCGATTCCTACCACTTATGTCACACAAGGGACCCCCCACACACACTGGGATGAAAAATTCGGCCTTTCCTCATACTTGCTTGTGGTAGACTGCATTTTTTCAAAGCCGGCCGCACCAGCTACCTTCCATTTCACAGGCCCTCTTCACACCGTCCTGCGACACTGCCCCTCTGAGCTAGGCAGCTCTCCTCTCCACGCCCTTCCACCATGACACTCCTGCTGTGGAGCCAGACCACCATGGCCTTAATCCCCCAGACCATGAGCCGAATGGAACCTCTGCTCCCCTCCGGTGTGGGGTTGGGTACTGTTCTCAGGGACAGAAAAGCTGACTAGTACAGATGGGCCGTGCTGCCTGCCTCAACCAACAGCGTGGCACACGTTTCTGTGATTTCTGAGGTCAGGTCCCCAAATACAAAACGGCTTCAGCCTGGACTACCCGCTTTCAGGACATCTGCCCCTGGAGGACGCCACCATGTTGGCAGGGAGCTCGAGTCACAAGGGGAGGGTGGGCATGGTGTGCTTTGACTGACTGCCCTGAGTAGGCCCCAGCCAGTGGCCAACAGCAGTTGCCAGTATGGAAGGGAAGGCCCTAGCCTTTAGTGGACGATGTGCCTTGTCTAAATTCCTGACCAGCAGAAAATAAATGAAGGACTAGAGTGGCTTGTTGTACAGCCATAGCTCACTCGTATAAAGCAGTGACTATCCTGACAGGAAACACCTCTCTCCCCTTACCTCCCCTTTGCACATGGTCCAAAGTGCCTTTTTCACCAAGGACACCCATTCTTGCAATTATTTTTGGGCAGGGAACAAACAAACAAATTTGTTTGCTCACCAGTTTTTGACCATCTTCTATGTCGAGGGCTAACATGACCTCCCCGTGCCTCGAATCCGGTAGAAGAGACATTTTAAAAATAAAAGCTTACGGGAGAATGTGACAAATGCAATGAGGGGGACATTCATGAGCTCTGGGGGACCAGGCATGGTTTTCCAGAGGGCTGACAGGAGCCCCTGGAGGAGACTCCTGCCACCGGGAACTGTACGTGGGCCAGACAAGGCGCATTTCTGTTGTAACTATGGGCTCCGAGTGCTGACTTAACTCTGAGGGGCAAAAGACTTAAGATAGAGGACAAAAGGTGACATGATTGATCAGATGAGGCTCTGATAAAAATATGGTCTACTGGGAATTTGTTTTTTCTTTATTTTCTTTTGCAGAGCACAAACTCACAGATACTTCACCTAGGGTGAATTTTAATTTAAAGCCTTTCATTCCCCATGATCTGAATAACTCTTTTCCCTGCCTGGTGGTCTCGTTGCTCTTGACTGAGAGCAGGAACAGATGGTCACTGCCAGCGTCACCGAAGCTCCTGGCTCCTTCCTTCCAGGGCCCGCCTCCTTCTACCCATGGCCACACAAGCCACACACAGCCCCGCCAGACGCAGCTTAGTACACACACAATGACTGACAATTACTGTAAGAGAGTAGAGAGAAAAGAAAGGAAAAGATAACCTGGTATAGACTTTTTAGAAAATTTTGGAAGGGTAGATGGAAATTTTTATCCCTAGTGACTTTTTTTTTAAGTTTTTTTTTTTTTCTTTCATGCAGGGTCTCATTACACAGCCCAGACTGGTAGTGATCCTCCTGACGTCTGCCTCCCTAGTGCTGGGACCACCGGCTCGTGCCACTGTGCCTGGACTCCATCGCTGGCTCAGCGTGCCTGAGGGCGGGGCTGGAGCTTGAACCCCGGCGCCTGCGCTTACCTAAGCAAGCGCTTAGTCCGCTGAGCTATACTGCTGGCCCTTCCTAGTGATCTTTTTTCTTCCCTTTCTTAAAAAAAAAAAAAAAAAAAAGTTAAAGAAAATGAAGTCTGTTGTTCAGAAATGATTCTCTATGATTTGTCCTGTATTTTGTTTTATCATGCAAAAAAATGCTTTTGCTACATAAGATTCTTTTGTTTTTAAATTTTTATTTTATTTAAACCTTATTTATTTGCATCATGGCTGGCTCAGCCTGCTCTGGGGGTGGGGCTGGTGGGGCATGTGGTGCCAGCAATTGAGAGCCACGCACGGTCCCTGCACTTGTCTAAACTTTCCTAGGCAAGCGCTTTAGACCGCTGAGCCATCTCTCTGGCCTCATAAGATCCTTTTGGATTTTGACAGACTTTACTTGGGTAAGTTTCTGTCTCTGTAATATGCCATTTCCTCATTTGCAAAATAGAGCTCTCACACTAGCATCTATCTGACACGTAGTCAGGTTGCTATTTTTTTTTCTTAAGTTTTTTGAAGCAGGTTTCACTGTGCCGTCCAGTGTTGCCTCAAACTCAGGACAATCCTCCTGCCTCAGCCTTCTGAGCACTGTGATTCCAGGAGTGTGCTACCATGCTTAGCCCTTATTTTGTTTCATACACATATTCCCTCCCTTGTTAATACAGAACACAAGTAGTAACTACAGGGTCATTAATCATTAATACAAAAGAAAGATACATTCCTGCTTTGTGGGGCATAGTCATTTTTATTTAAGAATACTCAGGGTTTCTGCTTTGTCTTTTGAAGATCTTTTTAATCTTAAAATGTAGAGCAATGATTTTTTAGTCATGGACACCTTCTAGAATATTGTAAGTTACAGCCTCTCTTTCCAGTAAAAATGGATATGCATACACAACACATTTCCCCAACCTCTGAAGCCCAGCAACTGCTCCCTGGTTTGGAGTCCCTGGCTGAGGTGGGTGAGGACAGCACACAACTGTAATGTCAGCGCTCCAGAGGCTGAGGCAGGAGGATTGAAAATTTGAGCCCAGCCCGGGCAACTTAGTTGAGATTGAAAGAAATTTAGAAATGGGTTGGTGTATATGGCTCAGTATAAGGCCTTGGTATAATCCTCAGGCCCATGAGCAACCCCTGACCTGCAGGTCCGAACCGCTTACACAGCTGCACATCCGCGCAAAAGCTACTCTCCTAACCTCCTGCGGAGATGCACAGGTGGATGCAGGCAGCTGCTAGGGGTGTGGTCCGGAAACGCAGCCTGGGAGTCAACTGGTGGATTTCACAGGCAACGGTGCAGCAAACACATCGAGTAATAACCTCTGGGCCCCCTTTGGGGACTTTGATGATTCCTCCCCTTTCTTGCAGCATGTAAAATAAACATGGGAAAGGCACAGAGGCTTATCTGAATCTGAGTCAACAGCTTTGAGAAACTGCAGAAAAACGAAGCAGCAGAGAAAACCAGAAATCATACTCAGAACATAGGGCTGCTTAGGCCAACTACATAG